>CM077196.1:382500-400000 GCA_039654625.1 Rhinogobio ventralis
ACGGCGTTTATATTAAAAAAGAATACGGCTAAAACGCCCCGGCGGCTTATATTATCGCTGATTAAAGTGTTGGACAGGTTTACCTCTTACTGACTCCCCGAACGTTAACACTGCGGCGACGAATCACTTCATCCAGAGAGAGATCCGCCATATCTACCTTTGCTGGATTCCGTATAGACACCAGTGCGCATGTGCGTTACGTACATATGGGCGGGACAAAGCAATGCGTGACGGGCAGCAGAAAGGGTCAAAACACGCGCATGAAACGCGAATATACTGTTTTCAAATTACTCATGTAATGGAGTAATTTATATAAATACAAATAAGTAAAAAGGCCTTGCTATTACAAAACCTTAAATGTATTAAATAAAAGTACGTTTAAACAGCTTTGTCTTTGTGCTACTCATAAAAGTAACAATATAATTTTAGCACCACAAAATAGATTTCTGTTTGCTTAATAAAACAGCCCAAATTGAATGACGTGTCTCCTAATATTACATGTTAATGTAGTAAAAGACACGTTTACAAACAGCAAGTCTGAAAAGGCCAAACCAACGCAACCAATAGGAACAGCGAAGCGCCGTGACGTCACCCGCAATCCCACAATGCACCGCCTGAAGACCTCATTCACACCATAAAATAAGCTTTTTTATCATCACACACTAATAATCAAATGGTAATTTTCAGAGAGGTGTAATAATGAGTGATATAAAGCACATCTCCCGACTGAACTCGCGCGCTCGCGCTCTCCTCACCGTCACTGTACACACCGGCGCGCGTGAACCGGACCGTGAGCGCGCCTCAGTGCAGGTTATGCCTTAAACTGATGAGTAAGGAAAATAACGACGCGGGGTGACGCCCGTGTCCTCGCTCATTCTCGCGAGAGAAATTTTTGAAAGGGTACAGGTCCGTCCGCTGAGGTGACTCGCCTACTTAGTGAGATGCCACGCGGAACCAGGATCTGCCCCGAAAACCCTCATAGTGTCGATAACGAGAGATTTACTGATCAATACAGAGCAATCAGGAGGTGCTGTCTAACTGCGGTTCCGCGGAGGGACACAAGGGGGCGCCACGGGTCCGCGGAAACAGAAATACATCAGATACACAGTTTCATTTCAATACAAAAGAAATCAATTGAAATAAGCAAATAATTAAATCTCTAAATAAATAACTATATTCAAAAATTATATAGTATTTTATCAATTTAAGAATAGATTTAAATAAATACATTAAACTTGATTCTGCGGTTTGAATATGCAAACATTAAGCAAATGAACAGACACATTTACCTAAAGCGAAAGTGCCTGATTGTGAATGATTCAAGTAAACATGTTTAATAGTTTGTTTTGTGAGAGAAAAATTATTCTTCAACGTCCCTAAATAAGTGGCTACTATTGTCATTTCCTTTAATAAAATTAAATACACACATGAAAGCAAGATTATTTTCATTTGAGACTGAATCTTCAAATTAGACACCATCTAATTATAAATAAACACTAACTGCACATTTCACAACCTGGGAATATTATATTCGACTGGCAAAATAAATGTTTATTTGTTCTTTTGGGTGTCGTTTGATGTTTGTGGTATCGGACTCCATTTCCCGTGATGCATCTGTTCAGCGCGGCGGCTGCAGCGGCACACACGCGTCGCGTCGCCGATAACATCTCGCGCCATGGCTGCAGCTCTGTCTCGAGCTCTGAAATTACCGGGTAAGTCAAATATTAATCGTCAATAAGCGGTCAAATGAATGACAGTAATGAGCAGCGCTTCTGATGTGACGCGCGCGCCCGCGCTGTGTTCTGTTCCGTTCGGTGACGTCAGTGATGTGATTATCAGACGCATCTTCATTCCGTTATGTCGCTACAATGCATTCAAACGACATGAGTGCTTTTAATGAGCATGATTATTATTATACAGGAGCGCGCAGATTGACCTGCACTGAGAACGACGTCAGATCGAGCGCGATTATATAATATTACATTATTCTCAACACCAAAAGACTATAACACCATGTAAATAGCATGGTATGAATGTACAGTACCATGGTAAATGGTAATATCACGTGACCACAGTGGGGTTTTTTGTAAAGAAAGGATTGTTCGCTATTTTCTCAAACAAGAGAAACTGTGAATTTTCTTAATGTAAAATGATGCATTTAATCTGAATGATGTATTGTTGAATAAAACGATGTAAAGTGTGAGTATTAAACTGATGCAGGTAAGAAGGGCTCGGATCTGGGCGAGTACGACCCGCTGACGCAGGCGGATAGCGAAGATGAGACGGAGGACGACGATCTGGTGCTGAACTATCCCCGTAACGGTGTGAGTGCGGCGGCGGCCGGCCTGAGGGACGAGGAGGAGGAGTTTGAGGAGGGGGAGGGGGCAGGGCCGGACGCAGAGGCGGGGCCTGTGCGCGGTGTGGGCGGAGCTTTGGAGGAGAAGGCGGCGCGTGTGCGTGGGGCGGTGCGGACCACAGCCTTCCTGCTGCCGCTGAGCTGCGCGGCGCTGCTGGTGCTGCTGTGTGCGTTCCTCATCCCCTGCCCACAGGGGGCGCCGCACCGGACGCAGTGGCAGCGAGAGCTCGGAGACGTGAGCGGTGAGTGACGCTCCTCAGCACCACATCACCAGATAAACCTGCAGACTCAACACGTGTGTGTGTGTGCTCTTCCTCTCAGGCGTGACATCGCCTCCGCTGGCATTGTGGGACATGGACGGAGACGGACTGGAGGACGTTTTGATCGGTGTCACGAGCGCCTCTAATGACAGTCAACCAATGAGCGCGCAGAACAAAGGTGAGCGCAAGAAATGAAAAAAAAAAACTCTAAAAACTATAACTGTAACGATAACTGTAACGCTAACTATAATGATAACTGTAACGATAACTGTAACGCTAACTATAATGATAACTGTAATGATAAATGTAACAATAACTGTAACGATAACTACCGATAACTATTGATAACGATAACTGTAACAATAACTGTAATGATAACTGTAACGATAACTAACAATAACTGTAACGATAAATGTAACGATAACTGTAACGATAACTACCGATAACTATTGATAACGATAACTGTAACAATAACTGTAATGATAACTGTAACGATAACTACCGATAACTGTAACGATAAATGTAACGATAAATGTAACGATAACTGTAACGATAACTATAATGATAACTGTAACGATAACTAACGATAACTATAATGATAACTGTAACGATAACTATAACGATAGCTATAACGATAACTGTAACGCTAACTACCGATAACTGTAACGATAACTGTAATGATAAATGTAACGATAACTAACGATAACTATAATGATAACTGTAACGATAACTGTAATGATAACTGTAACGATAACTATAACGATAACTGTAACGATAACTACCGATAACGATAACTGTAACGATAACTACCGATAACTGTAACGGTAAATGTACTGATACCTGTAACGATAACTATAATGATAACTGTAACAATAACTAACGATAACTGTAACGATAACTATAATGATAACTGTAACGATAACTGTAATGATAACTGTAACAATAACTGTAACGATAACTGTAACAATAACTGTAATGATAACTGTAACGATAACTGTAATGATAACTGTAACGATAACTGTAACGATAACTGTAACAATAACTGTAACGATAACTGTAACGATAACTACCGATAACTGTAACGATAAATGTAACGATAACTACCGATAACTGTACCGATAAATGTAACGATAACTGTAACAATAACTGTAACGATAACTATAACTGTAACGATAACTGTAACGATAACTACCGATAACTATAATGATAACTGTAACGATAAATGTAATGATAACTGTAATGATAACTACCGATAACTATAACGATAACTGTAACGATAACTACCGATAACTGTAACGATAACTGTAACGATACATATAATGAGAACTGTAACGATAACTAACGATAACTGTAACAATAACTATAATGAGAACTGTAACGATAACTGTAACGATAACTAACGATAACTGTAACGATAACTACCGATAACTGTAACGATAACTGTAATGATATATGTAATGATAACTGTAACGATAACTAACGATAACTGTAACAATAACTGTAACGATAACTAATAACTGTAACGATGACTGTAACGATAACTATAATGATAACTGTAACGATAACTGTAACGATAACTAATAACTGTAACGATAACTGTAACGATAACTGTAACGATAACTAACGATAACTGTAACGATAACTACCGATAACTGTAACGATAACTGTAATGATAACTGTAACGATAACTGTAACGATAACTAATAACTGTAACGATGACTGTAACGATAACTATAATGATAACTGTAATGCTAACTATAAAGTGCGCGGGCTGTAACGCCCTCTCCTCCAGTAGAACAGTTAATAGGGCAGTGGCTGCTCCGTGTGTGTGTGTGTAGTGTTCAGCGTGTCGGCGGTCAGCGGCGTCAGTGGGCAGCTGCTGTGGACGAGGCCGCTCAGAGAGCCGCTGTTCTCCGTTCAGTGTGGCCTGCAGACAGGAAGTGCAGATCCGCTGTGGAGGAAGGAATCCTCCGCCTGCGTCCTGATCAGCTCCGGTCACATCATCACCATCAACGCCTCCACAGGTCTGTCTCTCACACACACACGCGCTCACGACAGATGAACACACACGTGCGTGTGTGATGATATGAGTGTGTGTTTCAGGCCGGACGTGGTGGACGGCAGCCATAGGTGACGTGGAGTCTCACGCGGTTCTGCTGCCTGACCTGGACGGAGACGCCTTTCCTGACCTGCTGATCGCAACACTGCCAGCAGACCAGGTGACCACACACACACAGATATTGTGTCTCTGCTGATGATGTCGTCCAGGCGCTTCATGAACGTGTTTCTCTTGTGAGACGGTACACACAGAACCAGGCTCATGTCTATAACTGTAACGATAACTGTAACGCTAACTACCGATAACTGTAATGATAAATGTAACGATAAATGTAATGATAACTGTAAGAATAACTATAATGATAACTGTAACGATAACTACCGATGACTATAACGATAACTGTAACGCTAACAGAACCAGGCTCATGTCTAATGGTGACGTCCTCAGGTGTCGGATCTGGCTCTGGTCTTGATCTCCGGCCGGTCAGGAGCTCTGATTGGCCGGCCGGTGAACTTTAACCTCACGGCTCAGGGGAAGCTGATTGGTCCGCTGCTGCACGAGACGCAGACGGGAGCCTATTATGTGCTGTTTGGACTGGGTGAGTCTGATCGGACAGCCAGCTGTCGCATGATTTGAGGGAAAACACCAAATTATCATGATGACCTGTTTTTAATGTCATGTGTGTGTGTGTGTTCAGGCACGGTGGAGGGCGTCTCTCTCAGCCTGATTTACAGTCAGGCCACAGGCAGGAAGGCCTCGTCTCGGGTCCTTCATAAGGAGCCCAGCTGGGAGCATCTGAGGAAGAGCAACTCGTCCCGGCTCATTCACATCAGCAGGTGGAGTTTACACACACACACACACACACACAGTGACACACACACTGACCCCTGACCTCACGTGTGTGTGTGTGTGTGTGTGTCAGTGATCAGGTGGAGTTCCTGCTGCCTCTGGTGGCCGGTCAAGCTCAGGGTCACAGTAATCTGGACAGTGTGTCAGTGCTGAACGCCAGCCGCAGTCCCTGGATCCTGCTGTGTGGAGCGGACGGCCGTCTGTCTGTGCTGAGAGAGAGCGACACACACACCGTCTGGAGCCTCGGCCCCGCCGCCATACACACGTCTGTACACATCAGTCCTGCTGTCGCCATCTTTACCGTTTACTGTTAGCTCAAGTTTTACTGGTTTCTGTCATTTTTATTCATGCTTTATTTATGTTTATTTCTGTTTGCATTTTAATTTCAACATTTTTAGTAATTGTTTTTTTTATATTATGAAAGAAAAATTTAAAATATTTTTTATTTTCATTTTAGTCAAAGTTTTAATTATTTTCTTGTATTTTTGTCACTTAATACTTATTAAAAATTGTATACATATTAATTAATATTTTATTAATATTTATATTTATTTTGTATTTTCTGTTTTCATTTATCTAATCTAAATTTAGTAAATGTGTTTTCATTAATATTTTAAAATAGTTAATTTTAGTTCAAGTTTTGTCATGTTTATTAATATTTTGAATTTTTCGTATAAAGTTTTAGTAAGTGCTAGTAATTTTGTTGTTTTTGTCATTTTTGATGTTCTTTTAATATGTATAATTAGTTTTTATTTGAGTTTTAATTTGAGCTATTTTAGTACTTAAACTAAAGAAGACAGAAATGTTTCCGTGACGTCTAGCTGAAATAAACCTGTGTGTGTGTGTGTTTGCAGCCGTCCGCCGTTGGGTCACTTCAATGACGACGGTGTTCCGGATCTACTCATTCATCAGTCGGCCAATGGCGTCAGGAAGGTGTGCATCTCATTAGCATCTCATTAGCACACACACACGTGTACACAGCGAGCTGATTGTCTGTGTGACCCGCAGGTGCAGATCATCGATGGCGCTCGGGGGCGGAGCTTGTGGGAGGCGGGGTTTGTGTGTCCTCGTCTGGCAGTGGAGGACTCGTCCGTTCTCACCACGTCCGGCCAATCCGTCTTCCTCTTCTGGGCGGGAGATCCGCTCTCGCAGGCGCAGAACGTCACCAAGGCAACCAGCCAGGCGGCCGAGCCGGTTCTCCGCAAGCTCTTCCTGTTCCATCCGTACTATCCCACAATCCTCCTGCAGCTGAGCAGCACCACGGACACCGTCCTCTCGGCCACAGGTGTCACAGTACACATCAATGTATATTAGATGGAGGAGCTTTTATTTGGACACAGATGCACTGCAGCAAGACGTGTCAAAATAAAAGCCCCTCTCCACGAAGTGTTTGTAGTGTGAGTTCAGTGACCACTGACGGTCTGTGTGTGTGTGTGTCTCGGGCAGTGAGTTACCAACCGCAGCAGAAGGACGCGTCCTACATCAGCGTCTCGTCCCGGCCCACATCCGGCCGCCGTCCCGCCGCGCAGCTGCTCAAGAGCCTCAGTCTGAGAGCGGCCATTGCAGACGCTCAGATCGTGCAGCTGCCGGACGCCAGCAGAGACGCCGCATCTGCCACACCCGCCGCCTTCCACCTCAACAAGTTCTTCAGACGCCTGTGCTTCAAACAGGTCACTCAACAGGTCAGAGGTCACACGACAGCTCAGGGGTCACACGACAGGTCAGAGGTCACTCGACAGCTCAGGGGTCACCTGACAGGTCAGAGGTCACACGACAGCTCAGGGGTCACTCGACAGGTCAGAGGTCACACGACAGCTCAGGGGTCACTCGACAGGTCAGAGGTCACTCGACAGCTCAGGGGTCACTCTACAGCTCAGGGGTCACTCGACAGCTCAGGGGTCACATGACAGCTCAGGGGTCACCTGACAGGTCAGAGGTCAAATGACAGCTCAGGGGTCACTCGACAGGTCAGAGGTAACCTGGAAGCTCAGAGGTCAGTCGACAGCTATGGGGTCACTCGACAGGTCAGAGGTCACTCGACAGGTCAGAGGTCACTCGACAGCTCGGGTCACTCGACAGCTCAGGGGTCACTCGACAGCTCAGGGGTCACTCAACAGGTCAGAGGTCACACGACAGATCAGAGGTCACTCGACAGGTCAGAGGTCACTCGACAGCTCAGGGGTCATTCGACAGGTCAGTGGTCACTCGACAGCTCAGGGGTCACTCGACAGGTCCGATGTCACTCGACAGGTCAGAGGTCACTCGACAGCTCAGGGGTCATTCGACAGGTCAGCGGTCACTCGACAGCTCAGGGGTCACTCAACAGGTCAGATGTCACTCGACAGGTCAGAGGTCACTCGACAGCTCAGGGGTCATTCGACAGGTCAGCGGTCACTCGACAGCTCAGGGATCACTCAACAGGTCAGAGGTCACACGACAGATCAGAGGTCACTCGACAGGTCAGAGGTCATTCGACAGCTCAGGGGCCATTCGACAGGTCAGCGGTCACTCGACAGCTCAGGGGTCACTCGACAGGTCAGATGTCACTCGACAGGTCAGAGGTCACTCGACAGGTCAGAGGTCACTCGACAGCTCAGGGGTCATTCGACAGGTCAGCGGTCACTCGACAGCTCAGGGGTCACTCAACAGGTCAGATGTCACTCGACAGGTCAGAGATCACTCGACAGCTCAGGGGTCATTCGACAGGTCAGCGGTCACTCGACAGCGCAGGGGTCACTCGACAGCTCAGGGATCACTCGACAGGTCAGAGGTCACACGACAGATCAGAGGTCACTCGACAGGTCAGAGGTCACTCGACAGCTCAGGGGCCATTCGACAGGTCAGCGGTCACTCGACAGCTCAGGGGTCACTCGACAGGTCAGAGGTCACTCGACAGCTCAGGGGTCACTCGACAGGTCAGAGGTCACTCGACAGCTCAGGGGTCACTCGACAACTTAGGGGTCACTCAACAGGTCAGAGGTCACACAACAACTTAGGGGTCACTCAACAGGTCAGAGGTCACTCGACAGCTCAGGGGTCATTCGACAGGTCAGCGGTCACTCGACATCTCAGGGATCACTGGACAGGTCAGATGTCACTCGACAGGTCAGAGGTCACTCGACAGCTCAGGGGTCATTCGACAGGTCAGCGGTCACTCGACAGCTCAGGGGTCACTCGACAGGTCAGAGGTCACTCGACAGCTCAGGGGCCACTCGACAGATCAGAGGTCATTGAACAGGTCAGAAGTAGGGCTGCAACTAACAATTATTTTGATAATCGATTAGTTGGTCAATTATTTTTCCAATTAATCGAATAATCGGATAAAAAGCCAAAAAAACTTTTTTGCTGACAAAACACACTATTCCCCATCCTGCCCAATGCTGTCCTTCAAACACACGTGTCAGCTGAGTGCTATGCACACACACAGTGAATATATCTACCATTACATGGTACATACAGCCATGGCTTTACAATGAATACAAATAATAATAATAATAAACAAGAGGGTTATTGTAGTTATTCCATGGTAACCACAAATTAACCATAGTATTGCTTCAATCCATAGTGTAACTGGTATTTGTGGTTATACAAATGGTGATCAATACGCCAAAAGCATGGTTAATTCTCATATCTGTGCTATACATGATGTGCAAAAGGACAGTTTAAATCCCTACATTAAAATGATATTAAAGAAAAACACAAACTCAGTGTTAGCAGATAAGAGTTCTGCAGGAACACACACACACACACATTCTCTGTGGACACAGTGTCCTGTTAGTCATTTCTTTATCCTGTAGAATCGTCTCACATTTACACGCTGTTCTCTCTTTACAGTCACTACTCTCATAAAATACTTCAGTTACATGTTGACTTGCGTGCTAAAGCTCTATATCTGGATGCATTTTGTCCGTGGAGGTGTTATTCAGGGCTGTGATTTGGCGCGACTGGTGGAAGCTTATGTGCACAGAGGGCAGACCCGACTAATCCATAATGAGGATCATTGTCGATTATTATCGATTTTATCCACTAGTTGTTGCAGCCCTACTCAGAGGTCACTGATGTAGATGCGCGACACGTGCGCTCAATAGAGCAACGCCGTCTCGACGCTCGTGTGGTGCGGAGCGCGTCTACACCACAGCGAGTTTCAGATTCAGACTGAAAAATTCAAATCACAGAAGCTGAGCCGAGCGCGAATTCCCGTGCTTCGCTTCCGGTTAACGGCGTAAAGTGCGAGTGTGTAAGTAGCTAAACCAGACAGCTGTTTCACGATAGAAGTTTTAAACGACTGACAGAAACAAAGACTGCATCAATCCCAGCTGGGCTTTGGGAAGAGACACAGAGAGAAGGGGATGAGATTAACATTAGTGTGATGTATTCCTGTTTAACACAGATATCTGTTCTTATTACAGTGCAAACTATAAGCTCCATTCAACATATAATGCTATAATGTGATTATATTTGCAGCTATGTGTTATATTTCACCAGTATTAGACTTTTCATCACCTTGTGTTTATAAAACCCTGCTGGTGCTATTGTCCAGTAGTGTGTGTGTGATGGGTTATTGTGTGGTGTGTTTTCCCTGCAGTGACGCCCCTCGCCCCGGCGCTGGATCCTCCTCTGACGCCTGTAAATACACTGGAACTGATGATGCATTAACCCCGACGGTCACGTGACACAGCTTCCGCTAATAATCATACTCTCGTGTTGTGTTTGCTCACGCTCGCTCTGCCACTGGACTGATCTCATGGCTTTGCACGGGTCTGTTGTAGATATGTTTCTGACTGTCTGTACAGTATTTATAGAGACGGAGTTATGCTGGAATAATAAACACCTTCATTCTGCTCTGATCTCTGTAATATCTCATCAGAGAACATGTGAATGTGTGAGATATTAACGTGCAGATGGAGACCACACAGGTAAAGTCAATCTTCAACATGTATAGGGACGACTCTTCAGGGATGCGTTGGTAATGTCTGGGCGCTGGTCCACCATCTGATCTGGATACGGCCCGGATCCGGCTGACTGCAGTAAACCTCGGGATAAACAGAGAGACTAACATTAGCGTAGATGCCATTCCTCTTATGATGTAACGAGTACATCAGGTGTTATGGGAAGTGTTCCCGGTTCCGGCTGACCTAGTTAATGCAGCCTAACAATCATTTAACTGATTTGAATAATATAAATTGATAATGTTTTATGTGTATGCCATAGTAAAGAGATGTGTTTTTAGTCGGGGAGCCTCCTGTATGACCTGCCGAATTACATAGTTCACACATCCCGGAGATGAAGACGCTCCAAAAACACGATTCTGTCCTGAAATCCTTTCACTCTTCACTATGGTATCCTTCCCAGTCATCGTGGTCAGTTTTAACTTGACTTTAAACTTATCTGCCTGCAAGACATCGCTCACTCCTTGGTCGATAAAGGTGGTATCACACAAAGCATAAACTAATTCTGTACTCACATTGTTGCTGGACGATAAGCATGCCGGCACAACCATCGATGTATAAGATGATCCCTTTGCGGCCACACTCAATGACAGAGCAGCTGTTGACTCCCCTTCTGACCTCGAAGCAGAAGTTGTTACAGGAACCAGCCTTTCTCCTTTGAGGAAGTCGTTCTGCTAATGTCTTAATCATCAGTACGGAACAATCATTGAGCTGATGTTTAGCATCTTGACAAAATACACAGGGAGGCTTTGGATTTTTCTTTGCGGCCTTTGGCCTATCAAAACCCAAGGCAGTCTGAGTGTTGAGGACATCAGCCTTACTCTTCGTGGATTATCTTTGATGTCTCTCAAGGTTTGCGTAACCTGTCGATTCCAGCGTAAGGCAGCCCACTCAGGTAGCTTTTGGTTTTCCTCACAGTCATTTAACTTCGGTAAACCTACGACATGAGGCATAGCATCTTGACAGGCATTAAGAAAATCTGCAAATTCTCTGAGTCCAACAGCATCCTTTGAGTGAACCTTTGGCCAGTTTGCACGTTTCTGTCGAAAAGCACGTTGGATCACAAATGGTTGACCATACCTTTGATCTAATTAACTCCAGGCATCCTTATAAGCTTCGTTGTCACTCCTGTAGAAGGTCCCATCCTATCCGCAGCAGATATACTCTTTCTATCAATCAATGACATGAAGGAATTCTTCCTCTCAACATAATGAATGGGATCACCATCAAATACAAGGGCAATCTGTTCAAGTTTATGCCGTCTTGCAGGGCTTGGACAAGAGAAGGCCGTTTGTTCTGAGATGTATCATTAGCAGCTTGGCTAGAAAGGCTTGGAGGCAAACAACATTGTTCTCTGTTAGCACAGTTCATTAAAGGATCATCAACTTCTTGCACTGCTATCCGATTGTAGGCCCTGTGCTACTTTTAAATCCTTTTCCGCGTGTAACTGCTCTAGGGCATGTTTTTGAGCATCTACGTCTCTCTCTTGCCTTTCTTGAAATTCCTGAATTTTCTTCTTCCAGTTATTTTCTTCTACTAGCATTTTATGCCCCACTTCTCTTGCTGCCTCAGCATGTTTTGAAGCTAGACACACAGTATGATGACTTAAGTCAGCACTAGACTTGCGGCTAACTCGGGACACAGTGGAGCCATAGATAGAACGAGCATAGCTGGATTCTTTTAAGCGATGTTTTGCTTTAAATTCATCAATGCCTGATATTCTTTCCTAAGCAACCTTTATTATGTCTGTTGTCACTCCCTCACAAGCATCGATACGACGTCTCAGTTCAGTCGATGGTGTGACATGATTTCGAACTTCCGCATAGATATGCATAACTTTCTCCTTTCCTCTTCCAGGGTGGCAATAAGAGATGCTAGCTGGCTCTCAGTGATATCAGACTTCAGTTGATCTCTAGCCTTACGTGCCAACATTTTCCATTGTTCATACATAGAGATCAGCCTTCTTTCTTTCTTCTGAATTTCATCTCTTTGAAATCCAAGCATTTTTTCAGTGGGATTTCGTGAACGAACAGAACGTCGAGGACGTTCTCCTGAATCTCCTTGAAGTTCACTCAAAGTTTGTCCTTTAGCTTCAATTGCCTCTATTATTTGTTGTCTTTCTAAACCGTCTAATGTTTGATACTCATTACTAAGGGTCTCGAATATTATTCTGCCTTTCACATTCAACATTTTCAATAGAATAAATTAACTCTGTAATTTTTTAAATTACCAGATTAACACACACTATAAAATATATATACACAGTTAAAAGGTAATTTAGATTCCCAAACAGTATAAATCACATGTAACATCAAACATTAGCATCGACAGTATTTTTTTTAGAAAACTCGTATAAATATCCCTTCTTCCTGCTGGAAGTAGCCATCAGAGGATGGGTACATGGTGGTCATAAAGGGATGGACATGGTCAGAAACAATGCTCAGGTAGGCCGTGGCATTTAAACGATGCCCAATTGGCACTAAGGGGCCTAAAGTGTGCCAAGAAAACATCGCCCACACCATTACACCACCACCACCAGCCTGCACAGTGGTAACAAGGCATGATGGATCCATGTTCTCATTCTGTTTACGCCAAATTCTGACTCTACCATCTGAATGTCTCAACAGAAATCGAGACTCATCAGACCAGGCAACATTTTTCCAGTCTTCAACTGTCCAATTTTGGTGAGCTCGTGCAAATTGTAGCCTCTTTTTCCTATTTGTAGTGGAGATGAGTGGTACCCGGTGGGGTCTTCTGCTGTTGTAGCCCATCCGCCTCAAGGTTGTGCGTGTTGTGGCTTCACAAATGCTTTGCTGCATACCTCGGTTGTAACGAGTGGTTATTTCAGTCAAAGTTGCTCTTCTATCAGCTTGAATCAGTCGGCCCATTCTCCTCTGACCTCTAGCATCAACAAGGCATTTTCGCCCACAGGACTGCCGCATACTGGATGTTTTTCCCTTTTCACACCATTCTTTGTAAACTCTAGAAATGGCTGTGCGTGAAAATCCCAGTAACTGAGCAGATTGTGTACTACTCAGACCGGCCCGTCTGGCACCAACAACCATGCCACGCTCAAAATTGCTTAAATCACCTTTCTTTCCCATTCTGACATTCAGTTTGGAGTTCAGGAGATTGTCTTGACCAGGACCACACCCCCAAATGCATTGAAGCAACTGCCATGTGATTGGTTGATTAGATAATTGCATTAATGAGAAATTGAACAGGTGTTCCTAATAATCCTTTAGTTGAGTGTATATGATAATTGAAATGAGCTGATGACATCAGCGTTTTCTCCAGAGCGGCTGTACAGCCGAATCAAATTCTGTTCATTATTTTCCTGTTTAACACTGTGAAGCTGCTTTGAAACAATCTGCATTGTAAAAAGCGCTATAAAGTAAAAAAATAAAATAAATAAATAAATAAAAAAACACAACAAACGGAGACGTCACGCCGGAGACAGGTTTAATGAGGATGTCGTGTCGATGCGGCATTTTGACACGGTCTCTGCAGACACTTCAGGGATGAGCTGGTCATGTCCAGGGGCAGGTCCACCATCTGATCTGGATACGGCCCGGATCCGGCTGACTGCAGTAAACCTCGGGATAAACAGAGAGACTAACATTAGCGTAGATGCCATTCCTCTTATGATGTAACGAGTACATCAGGTGTTATGGGAAGTGTTCCCGGTCCGGCTGACCTAGTTAATGCAGCCTAACAATCATTTAATTGATTTGCATAAAATATAAATTGATAATGTTTTATGTGTATGCCATAGTAAAGAGATGTGTTTTTAGTCTAGATTTAAACTGACAGAGTGTGTCTGCTTCCTGAACAATGCTAGGAAGGCTGTTCCAGAGTTTAGGTGCTAAATAGGAAAAGGATCGACCGCCTGCAGTTGATTTTGATATTCTAGGTATTATCAACTGGCCAGAGTTTTGAGAGCGCAATAGACGTGATGGAGTATAATGCGTTAAGAGCTCGCTCAAGTACTGGGGAGCTAAACCATTTAGTGATTTGTAAGTAATTAGCAAGATTTTAAAATGTATGCGATGTTTAATAGGGAGCCAGTGCAGTGTTGACAGAACCGGGCTAATATGGTCATACTTCCTGGTTCTAGTAAGAACTCGAGCTGCTGCGTTTTGGACCAGCTGCAGTTTATTTATTAAGCGAGCAGGGCAACCACCCAGTAGAGCATTACAATAATCTAGCCTTGAAAACTTATAGACAAATTTTTTTTAGATAAAAGTTTCTTTTAAACAACTTAATGTTGTAGAATTAGAAAAATTACTATTTAGGGCTTTTATAAATAAAATTAATTAAATATTACCAAAAGCAAAGTAAAATAAAATATTTTGATTACACAACGATGGAAAAATACACTGACTGATTCTGACGAGAAATCATGATTTTCACAGAAAATATTATATTGTTATGGCCAGTAACATCATGTGATCCATGACAATGAGAAACAAATTATTAAAATAATTAAATAGATAACCCTCTGAAAAACCAGGAAAAAAAATAGATTTGGACAGAAAATGTACCTGTAATTATAGAATATATACATATTTATGTGTGTGTGTGAATGTGTTTGTGTGAGAGAGTGTGTAAAGCGTTTATGTCGACGCTGTATTTGTTTCAGCGCACGCACACACACACACACACACACTCATCTGTCAGTCGTCCGCTGGTGATCATGGCGGCGGTGTCGGCTCGTCGGTTCGTGTCTCTGTCGGTCGGTTGTCTGGTTCCTCGCGCTCGGCTGGTTCGGACCCAGCAGCACCGGACCGCAGTGAGGACCACCAGCGGTGCCATTCTGCCCAAACCCAAGAAAGTGCGTGAGTAACACGATAAATCGATCTCACACACACACACACACACACACAACGCGATTACTGATCATAACGAGAGAAACCCTCGGACAGATCTACACACCGGTGTGAATATGGACGAAAAACACGAACGAAACCCGTAATATAGGAGGCGCGCGCACGCGTGTGTGTGTGTGTGTGTGTGCGTACGGGTCATTCAATAGCAGTGTTTTATCTGCAATAACATTATATTTATCATAATTCACGTTGTGTCTATTAGAGAAGAGCCTGTTAACAACAATAACCGTCAATAGCCTTACGAAAATGAACCATGGTTTTGCTACTCTAATCATAGTTTAACCATAGTATTTGTGGTAAAACTGTGGATATATAAATGGTAATTAGCCAAAAAACAGGGTTACTACACTTGTACTATAGTAAAACCATGGTTATTTTTTGAATACTACAAAATATGTCTAATCAACAGAAATAATCCGAGCACATAAACCGTCATATGGATTGATTTTATACATGTAAGATGTATATATGTAAGATTTCATATCATCGTACCACATTAACAGGCATTGCGCCATATAATGTTTTTAAAATATTAATTTTATTCACAGACATTAAAAAAACAAAAACGTGACTAAATACTGGATAGCATTACATTAATTAGCGGGACGTGCTTCTTTGGTTTAGAAAACAACACTTCTCTGTTAACTTAGTGTTCTCTCCAACTAGACGTGTCAAATCTCTCTATTTAATCGCGTATGTATATTAATTACAAGCAATTATTCAATAAAGAGATCGATAAACTAATGTTAGTCAGTCAGCAAAACGAAATGACCGTTAATTTTTAAACTACGCGAGTTCGCGGCTTTCTGCGGCGGACAGGGGAACGCGCGTGCTGGAGAAGCGCGTGCTGGAGAAGCGCGTGCAGATCAGGGGCGCGCAGTAAACACAGCATTTATGATCAATCTACGCTTAACCGTGGCTTAATATTTATAGCTATACAATTGTATTTACCTTTAGAATAATGCGTTTTGACGGATCTAATCCAGGTTTTAATAAACTGTGTGTGCAAAATAGACTTTAATGAAAAATTTCAGAGATACCGTGCAAGGAACATTCCTATAAACATTCTTATTTGGTTCCCAAAAAATATATATAAATATGCTAATGAAGTGCGTGAGTGACGACATAATCTGCACATGCTCAGTAGAGGTCAGTTATTCTTCAGTATTAGTAACGACGGTCTCAGTGCTTGCGTGGGAAAGTCACCTGTAGAATGAAGTCTCCAATCACCAGCCCACGAGCTCTGAAACACATGTCAAAGTCTGTGTGTGTGTGTGTGTGTGTGTTTGGACAGACGGCGTTCGGGCTGGTCCGGATCATGATGGTCGTGGCTCCGTTCCTGTACGTCGGGACGCAGATCAGCAAGAACTTCGCGGCTCTTCTGGAGGAACACGATATATTTGTGCCCGAGGATGACGATGATGATGATTGAGCACAGGTCTGACAGCACGAGCCGCTCCATCTGTACGATCTGACGTCATCTCAGACTCGGTGTGTGTGTGTGTGTGTCTCTCCGCAGATGCTGGAGAGTCACTGGATCTGTGTGTGATTCACAAACACTCATCCATCTGTGTGTAACACTCGTGAACGGTTCACACTAGAAACATAGCAATGTTGAAGTACTGATTCTGTTGAACACTGACCAATGATAGAGATATATGGTATTATATATAAAAATGTGAATCAATGTTTCGAATCTGAACGAGAATCTGCTGACAGTAAAGACATTTATAATGTTACAAAAGAATTAAAATAAATGCTGTTCTTTTGAACTTTCTGTTCATCAAAGAATCCTGAGAAATACAACATATGATGGTTTCCACAAAAGCATAAGCACTAGCACATTACATTCGTGTTTCACATTCATGTCATGTTTCCAAAGGAAATCGTGTGCATTCATTTCTCAAAAATCCAACATTCAGTTATTCACACACACTCATCTTGAAGAGATCATTTTAACCTGCCCATAACAGACACATATAAACACACAAAGGAACTGGCCAATCACAACACACTATGCAAATGAAAGCAGAATGACCCAATCACAACACACTATGCAAATGAAAGCGGAATTACCCAATCAGAACACACTATGCAAATGAAAGCAGAATGAGCCAATCACAACACAATATGCAAAT
>CM077196.1:405000-613566 GCA_039654625.1 Rhinogobio ventralis
ATAACCCATATTTATTAGCTATAGTTCGACATGTTTACATATGCGTTAAACTCTAAATTTAAATATGACGACAAGAAACAAACATCTTTAAAAAAAACATTGGCTCATTGAAGCAAAAGCTCTTTTGTTGTTGTGGCACAAAGACAGTTGAACACCATGGAAGCTTGTTTCCGCCGCAGAACAGCACTGAACAAGGGAATTACCCCACAATTTAGATATAAACTGCGATGTAAACATTACAGCCAAAACTGCGAGAGAAAGTCAGAGCTGCGCGTTTATATCCAAGATTGAAACTGTGGGACTGCGAGATATAAAGTCACACCTTTTTATGTTTTTATTCTGCGTTGGAAACAAGCTTCCATAGAACACACACGATATTACATTGGCAAATATAATATCTATCAGATATGAGTTTGTTGATTGTGTGTGTGTGTGTGTGTGTTGAGCAATAGCGAGACATTCCAGTTTGGTCCCATTAACACATGAGAAAGTGCAGAAGCGCTGGTTCCAGTGTCCCGCAGCGATTGGCTGATTGGACTGAAGTGAGTCACATGAGCGCGGTGGCTCCTCCCATCAGTGCTGATTGGACTGAAGTGAGTCACATGAGCGCGGTGGCTCCTCCCATCAGTGCTGCAGGCTGTTGTCGTGCTCGTGCAGGGCGCTCAGAGCCAGCCTTAGGTGCTCTCGGAGCGCATCGGCCTCTCGCTCGCTGCGGCTCTTCATGGAGCTCAGCTCCTCACACACCTCGCGGTAGCGCTCGCACACGCTGCTCTTCTCCTGACACACAGACGGGAACACGCGTTACACACAGACAGGAACACACGTTACACACACACACACACAGGAACACACGTTACACACACACACACACTCTCTCACACACGGGAACATGCGTTACACACAGACGGGAACATGCGTTACACACAGACCGCACACACACGTGTTACACACAGACCGCACACACACACACACACACACAGATGGGGAACATGTTACACACAGACACAAACAGGGAACTTGTTACACACGGACCGCACACACACACAGACGGGGAACACGTGTTACACACAGACCGCACACACATAGAGACAGGGAACACGTGTTACACACGGACCGCACACACACATACATGGGGAACACGTGTGTCACACACACACACACACACACACACACAGAGACAGGGAACATGTGTTACACACGGACCAAACACACACAGACAGGGAACATGTGTTACACACGGACCAAACACACACACACACACACACACACACACACACAGATAGGGAAAATGTGTTACACTTGGACCGCGCACACACACACAGATGGGAGAATACATGTTACACACGGACCGCACACACACACAGATGGGGAACACGTGTTACACACGGGCCGCACACACACACAGATGGGGAACACGTGTTACACACAGACCACACACACACAGATGGGGAACACGCATTAGGCACGGACCGCACACACACACAAACAGGGAACACGCGTTGCACACGGACCGCACACACACAATCAGATACACAGATGGGGAACACGTGTTAGACATGCACCGTGCGCAGACTCTCTCACAGACAGACAGACGGGGAACACGTGTTACACACAGACCGCACACAGACAGGGAACACACGTTACACGGACCGCGCACACACACAATCACATACACAGATGGGGAACATGCGTTACACATGCACTGTGCGCAGACTCTCTCACAGACAGACAGACGGGGAACACGTGTTACACACAGACCGCACACACACACAGACAGGGAACACACGTTACACGGACCGCGCACACACACAATCACATACACAGATGGGGAACACGCGTTACACATGCACTGTGCGCAGACTCTCTCACAGACAGACAGACGGGGAACACGTGTTACACACAGACCGCACACAGACAGGGAACACACGTTACACACGTACCGCGCACACACACAATCAGATACACAGATGGGGAACACGTGTTAGACATGCACCGTGCGCAGACTCTCTCACAGACAGACAGACGGGGAACACGTGTTACACACAGACCGCACACACACACAGACAGGGAACACACGTTACACGGACCGCGCACACACACAATCACATACACAGATGGGGAACACGCGTTACACATGCACTGTGCGCAGACTCTCTCACAGACAGACAGACGGGGAACACGTGTTACACACAGACCGCACACAGACAGGGAACACACGTTACACACGGACCGCGCACACACAATCACATACACAGATGGGGAACACGCGTTACACATGCACTGTGCGCAGACTCTCTCACAGACACATACGGGGAACACGTGTTACACACAGACCGCACACACACACAGACAGGGAACATGTGTTACACACGGACCAAACACACACACAGACAGGGAACATGTGTTACACACGGACCAAACACACACACAGACAGGGAACATGTGTTACACACGGACCAAACACACACACAGACAGGGAACATGTGTTACACACGGACCAAACACACACACAGACAGGGAACATGTGTTACACACAGACCGCACACACAAAATCACATACACAGATGGGGAACACGCGTTACACACAGACCGCATACACACAATCACTACACAGATAGGGAACACACGTTACACATGGACCGCGCACAGTCTCTCACACACACACAGGGGAACACGTTGCGCACACACACACAGGCGTGTTACCGTGGTGAGGAAGTGCAGCTGGTTGCGGAGGCTGTTGAGCTCTTGGTGGAGGTACTGCAGTTCGTTCTCTCGCACCCGCAGCAGAACCTGCGACACACACACACACACCGTCAAAGACAACACACCCACACATCTTGAAAAACAACTCTGCTGAATTGCAAAAAAGGCCTAATATCTAATAATGCCAAGTTCAAAAAGAGTTTTCATAAATAAAGCAGGTTGTTTAGAAAACCCTTCCTTCTTTAAACGCATGATTGTACTGGATGACGAAACCCGTCCTGTCTGAGCACACACACAGACACATCACGATTGGCTGGATTAAAGTCTCGTGCCTGATTGGCTGAAGAGAATGACTGTTTAAAAAGCTGTATTAGATATTTCATCTCTATGAAGGAAAGAAAATGCCATTAAACTCTGCTAAAAACAAACATTTATGAACGACTGAAAGGTCGTTACCTGTGAAAGTTATACCTTTGTGTTATATATGTGTGTGTGTGTGTCAGAACGTCTCACCTGCATCTCACACCATGACCTCTCGCTGCCATCAGTCCCTGCGTCTGACCCTTGACCTGTGACCAGAGAGCGAATGACCTTCACTTCCTCCACCAGACGGGCCTGTAAGTCCTGCAGACACACACATGCGTGTGAGCATGTGATGAAGCGGAGCTGAGGAGTGTGTGAGGTGTCGGCCTCACCTGGTTGTCTCTCTTCAGCTGCTCCATCTGTCTGTCTCTCTGGCTCATCTCTGTGTGTGTGTGTGTGTGCTGCTGCTGCGCTCGCTTCAGCTCCAGACATTTCTGAGAGAACCGCTCCGACAGAGCCTGCAGCTCCCGCCGCAGAGACGCCACTTCTGCCCTGCTCACACACACGTCCTCTTTCAGACCAGGTAACTGAATGTGTATGTTTCATATGGAAGCACATTTCTGCCATATAATTGTCACAGTTGAGTGTGTGTGTGTGTTTGCTCACTGTTGTTGTTTGTCAAGTGTGTGTGTGTCCATCCCGTGCGTCTCTCTGAGTTGTGTGGTTTTCTCCAGCTCTTCTCTGTGTGCTTTCTGTAACGCCTCCATCACTGACAACACACACGCGTGTGAACGTCAGTCACGGCATTGCCAATGATGTCATCAAACAGAAAACAACGGAGGAATATAAAACTATTCATTTCAAAGTTGTTGATTATATCTATAAAAACAATATAGTTTAAGTTTATTAATATATAAGCATACTGAGGTGCGGTTTAATCTCTGATTGTGGAATTTGCTGTAAAGCATCATGGGTAATGTAGTTTTCCCCCATACATGGATTATTTTCATATGATGCGAACATCAAACACCATCATATTATTACATAGTCATCATTAAAGATCAAACCAAACTGTGTTTTTCCTCCCAGAGCTGTCGGCTGCGCTCGATACAGTCACATGTTTGGAGATGGACCAATGGGAGTGGTCCCAGTACCTCGTGCCGTGGCGTCGGTCTCCTCCCTCAGCAGCGCGTCTTTCTCTCTCTCCAGAGCGCTGATCTGCTGTGTGTGCCGCCGCTCCAGCTGCTCCAGCGCCTCCCTGTGCATGCGCTCCATCTGCTGCAGCCCCGCTCCGCAGCGAGACTCTGCCCCGCAGCATGCTGACTCCACCCACCCCTCCCGCCCGCCCTGCCCCGCCCTCAGTGCCGCCAGCTGCTGCCTCAGAGACGCCACCTACAGGACAGACACACAGAGGTAAAGCCTTCTGCAGGAAGTGCAGGTGTACAGGACAGGAAGTGTCATGTGCACACACACACACACACACACACACACACACAGAGAGCAGAACAACATGTGTTCTGAGGGCTAACGGGTCTCTCTGTGTTCTATTCAGTTCTCATAAAGCCATTCATGAGAGCGGATAGACTTTATTCACGCACTACCTCCCTCTCCAGAGCCTGATTGGCTGAAGGGCCCAACCGCGAGCCCATCGGTGGGAGTGACCTCATCTCTTTGAGTGGCAGCCGCTCAAACTCCGCCCACTTCTTCTCAATCTCCTCCTCGATTCGCTTCTGCTCAGACAGCTGGCCCGGCCCCTTTCGTGACAACACTGCCTCCCACTGGTTTTGGGCGTCGTCCCGCCGCCGCTCCTCCTGCCATTGGCTGTGCTCTCTCACTTGCCCCTCGCCGGACTCTCTCTGATTGGCGGAGGCAGGGGTAGAAGGCGTGGCTACGGGAGACAGCTCAACATAGTCAAATTTGCTGTGGGCAGGGCTTGCGGTGGTGGAGGAGGCCTCTGATTGGCTGCGCAGTCGTAGAGATGAATGACGAGCATTCTCTTTATCACTGCTGAGGTTGGGCAGCCTGCAGGAGGAAACATACATCCAGAGCATTACCTACGTGTGTGTGTGAGAGTGTGTGTGTCTGACTGTGTGTGTGTGAGAGAGAGTGAGTGTGTGTCTGACTGTGTGTGTGAGAGAGAGAGTGTGAGTGTGTGTGAGTCTGACTGTGTGTGTGAGAGAGAGAGTGTGAGTGTGTGTGTGTCTGACTGTGTGTGTGTGAGAGAGAGTGTGAGTATGTGTGTCTGACTGTGTGTGTGAGAGTGTGAGTGTGAGAGTGTGTCTGACTGTGCGTGAGAGAGAGAGAGAGAGAGTGTGAGTGTGTGTGTGACTGACTGTGTGTGAGAGAGTGTGAGTGTGTGTGAGTGTGAGTGTGTGAGAGAGAGTGTGAGTGTGTGAGAGAGAGAGTGTGAGTGTGTGTGTGAGAGTGTGAGTGTGTGTGTGAGAGTGTGTGTGTCTGACTGTGTGTGTGTGTGTGTGAGAGAGTGTGAGTGTGTGTGTCTGACTGTGTGTGTGTGTGTGAGAGAGTGTGAGTGTGTGTGTGTGTGTGTCTGACTGTGTGTGAGAGAGTGTGAGTGTGTCTGACTGTGTGTGTGTGTGAGAGAGTGCGAGTGTGTGTGTGAGAGTGTGTGTGTCTGACTGTGCGTGTGAGAGAGAGTGTGAGTGTGAGTGTGTGTGTGTGTGACTGACTGTGAGAGAGAGAGAGAGTGTGAGTGTGTGTGTGTGTGACTGACTGTGAGAGAGAGAGAGAGTGTGAGTGTGTGTGTCTGACTGTGTGTGTGTGAGAGAGAGTGTGAGTGTGTGAGTGTGAGAGAGTGTGAGTGTGTGTGTGAGAGAGAGAGTGTGAGTGTGTGTGTGAGAGTGTGTGTGTGTGAGAGAGAGAGTGTGAGTGTGTGTGTGAGAGAGTGTGTGTGTCTGACTGTGCGTGTGAGAGAGAGAGAGTGTGAGTGTGTGTGTGTGACTGACTGTGTGAGGTCTGGAGAGCTGCTAGGCTGCACGTTCTTCCTCAGAACCTCGATCCAGTTCCTCCGTATCCCCGCCGTCATGGCCGAGAGTGTGACTGCGGCGTCTCTGGTCTGCAGGAGACACACACACACACAGATCCGTGAGGAGCAGGAATGCAGCAGGTTCGGACAGGATCACACACGTGTCTCAACTGACCTGGATCTGGAAGCCATAGTTCTTCTCCACGTCGAACTCACACACCTTCACACACGACTTCAGGTCGATCTCTCCATCCACCTCGTCTCTCTGAGCAGACGTTACACATTCTTTATATTTACACACTGTGTTAGCGTGCTCATGCGTGTTAGCGTGTGATTCTCACCTCCTCCGCCGCAGAGTCTCTGTAGTACTTCAGTCCAGCGTCCGTCAGCACAAACCAGTGTTTCCTCCACTGAACACACACACACACACGCGCTCAGTCGTGATGAAACACACTTCCACATCATGACAGACAGACAGGTCTCACCTCTCCACTCTCGTCCAGTTTAGACATCCATCCCTTCTTAAAGTTCAGCAGGTCAGGCTACAGACAGACAGACAGACGGGTTTAATGTCACACACACACACACACATCTGTGTGTAAGTGTGTGAGGAACAAACACAGGAAATGATGGTGGAACTGCTGATCAATTATCACTAAAAGAAAAACAGAACTATTTCAGTTTAGCAGTTGAGTTTCACTGAGTCTGTGATTCATATGAATCAGTATCAAATGATGATTCCAGTCTTTATGATGGGTTACTGTATACCGCAGCAGAACGGCAGGATATTTGGCACATTTTGGATGAAACTGTGACAGAAGTATACTATCATACAGTGTTTTTCAAAGTAATAATATAGTAAAATTATTACATTTCTTCTGTTTTCATTTTAACAGTAAACATCTGTTGTGCGGCATTTTGTTTGCCAAAAAATAAAAAAGGAATAATTGTTTAATTTTCATTTGATTACATTTTAAAAGATTGAATACATTTGTATTTGTAAGTCATAAATCCGGAAAACTTTAAACGCAGGATTTCTGAATACAATAATTTCCCTATTATTGTAAAACAATTTAATAAATGATTAAGTTTGTTAAAGTTTAATGATTTCAACTGATTAGTTATGCTTTTTGATTATTAAACATGTAATTAAACCATCAAAATGGAATCCAGAAAAATTACAACAGAAAACAAGGAATTTGAGTAAAGAAAAATAAACGTTTTTTTAAGGTCATACTTTTAATAAATTGTTGTTCAATTGTATAATTTGCATAATTAAGACATTATTTTTTATTACTAATATTTAACAATAAATTAGAGGGGGGGGGGGGGGGGTTAAATAAAAGGCAGAAATAAAGCGGATTTCATAGACAAATCTGATCAAATATTCTAGATGTTGCACAATGAACATGGTCACGTGTCTTACAAAGCAAACACACACACACACACACACTAGTGAGGGTGACAGCTGAACTAAACTCTAAATCAATGCACTTATAATATCAGAGTTTGTGTGTATTTACATAAACATTAATCCAGCCTCAGTACTGCGCATGCGCTCTGCGCGGGTGTGTCGCGCGCGCACAAACACACACATATTAAAAAAGAAAAGAAACGTTGTGTTTGCTCACGTACCACACACACGCACAAACAGTGTGCAAACACAACACACACTGCACTCCAACACACACTAACTGAAGTTTGAATGGACTAACACACACTAGCGTCGTGTTTACACGGAGACCGACGGTTATTAAAGTGAAACTCACCGTCATGATGTTCAAATCCAGCCGCAGCACACACAAACACAGATTAAACAAGCCTCATCTGTCAGGTTTTACTAAAGCTGAAGATCATCGTGAGCATTTTAATAGTTTAATCGACAGATCGCAGCGTAAGTTAGACGGAACTCGCGCTGCTGTCGGCGTTACCGGGGCGGATCCCGAGTGGACTTCAGCGGAAGCGAGCGGCCAATCAGAACCGCCCAGCGACGCGCAACAACCAATCAGAACCGCCCGGCGCACTACAACAACCAATCAGCAGCGCGCAAACAACAACCTCACAGAAAACCTGCTGCGGCTTAACACATTACTAAAATAACTCGATTCTTAAACGTCAACTCCAACATAACTAAAAGCTGACATTAAGTTAAATATAATACAAATAAGCAAAAAACAAAAAAACAAAAAAAAGATCAAGATTAATAGTTTACATTAAGTACATCCATCACTATACCATAGTATATTATAGTAAAATTACTCTAGAAAATACTATAGTGTTTTTGAACCATACTATAGTATATTATAGGATTTGTTAATTTACTGTAGTATGGTTCAAAAAGACTAGTATTTACTAGAGTAATTTTACTATAATATACTTTAGTATTTTGCTCGCCTCAGGTTGTTCCAAACCCGTAGATGTTGATCACTAATCAATCCAGAGATGCAATGGCAGTGAATGGTGACTGAGGCCTAACATCTCCTCATGTGTTCCAGAGAAGAACGAAAGGCAGAAGAGTTTGGAACAACAGTGTTTGAGTAAAAGACGAAGGGCTTAATGTTAGGGTGAGTGTGAGTGTGGTCATGAGTGCCGTGCCTGTTGTTGCATTGATTCTTCATCAGTCTGTTCCACGCTGCAGGAGAAATACACCGAGGGTCTGTGTGCTTTCTGCAGAACAAACACACACTGCTGATAAGCCTTGAATGACCTGAGGGTTTCCCAGGCTGACCGGAGCTGATACTGTACCTGCTTCTGTCCCGACGCTCTGGACGGCTGCGTCTGCTCCGGGGCCGGACTGCTCGCTCTCTGTCAAACACCAGCGTTAAAACATGAGACACATAGACCTCTGCAGACGTGTGTGTGTAAAAAGTGTGTGTGTTTGGTTAATGATGCCTTTCAGGATAAGACCTCCACCCTTTAACCATTGGAAAGTACAAGGCTGGGTGGTGTATGGTTTGAGTGCAGTCAATGTCATCAGCATTGTAATATTTTAAACATCATTGAGGACATATACATATGACTTCTTACTGACCAAATCACTTTTAACACCAAGAACGATAACAACAATGCCAATTATTATGATAACAATAACGGTAACTATAATGATATAATTAACGATAACTAACGATAACTGTAATAACTATAACGATAACTAACACTAACTATAGCGATAACTATTACAACAAATATAAAGATAACTAACAATAACTATAACTAACACTAACTATAACTATAACGATAACTAACACTCTAACTATAACAATAACTATAAAGATAACTAATGATAACTGTAATGATAACAATAACACAAACTATAAAGATAACTAACGATAACTGTAATAACTATAATGATAACTATAAAGATAACTAACGATAACTAATAACTAACGATAACTATAACGATAACTATAAACATAACTAACGATAACTGTAATAACTATAATGATAACTAACACTAAATATAAAGATAACTATAAAGATAACTAACGATAACTATAACGATAACTATAATGATAACTATAAACATAACTAACGATAACTGTAATAACTATAATGATAACTATAACGATAACTATAAAGATAACTATAAAGATAACTAACGATAACTGTAATAACTATAATGATAACTATAACGATAACTATAAAGATAACTATAAAGATAACTAACGATAACTGTAATAACTATAATGATAACTAACACTAAATATAAAGATAACTATAAAGATAACTAACGATAACTATAACAATAACTATAATGATAACTATAAAGATAACTAACGATAACTAATAACTAACGATAACTATAACGATAACTATAATGATAACTATAAACAACTAACGATAACTGTAATAACTATAATGATAACTAACACTAAATATAACGATAACTATAAAGATAACTAACGATAACTGTAATAACTAACGATAACTATAAAGATAACTAACGATAACTGTAATAACTAACGATAACTATAACGATAACTATAATGATAACGATAACTATAACGATAACTAACAATAACTAACGATAACTGTAATAACTAACGATAACTATAACGATAACTATAATGATAACGATAACTATAACGATAACTAACACTAACTATAACTATAACTATAACGATAAATAACACTCTAACTATAACGATAACTATAAAGATAACTAACGATAACTGTAATAACTAACGATAACTATAACGATAACTATAAAGATAACTAACGATAACTGTAATAACTAACGATAACTATAACGATAACTATAACGATAACTAACGATAACTGTAATAACTAACGATAACTATAACAATAACTATAAAGATAACTAACGATAACTGTAATAACTAACGATAACTATAACAATAACTATAAAGATAACTAACGATAACTGTAATAACTAACGATAACTATAATGATAACTATAAAGATAACTAACGATAACTGTAATAACTAACGATAACTATAACGATAACTATAAAGATAACTGTAATAACTAACGATAACTATAATGATAACGATAACTATAACGATAACTAACGATAACTGTAATAACTAACGATAACTATAACAATAACTATAAAGATAACTAACGATAACTGTAATAACTAACGATAACTATAATGATAACTATAAAGATAACTAACGATAACTGTAATAACTAACGATAACTATAACGATAACTATAACGATAACTGTAATAACTAACGATAACTATAATGATAACGATAACTATAACGATAACTAACGATAACTATAACTAACACTAACTATAACTATAACAATAACTAACACTCTAACTATAACGATAACTATAAAGATAACTAATGATAACTGTAATGATAACAATAACACAAACTATAAAGATAACTAACGATAACTGTAATAACTAACGATAACTATAACGATAACTATAAAGATAACTAACAATAACTGTATTAACTAACGATAACTATAACGATAACTATAAAGATAACTATAAAGATAACTAACGATAACTATAATGGTAACTAACACTAAATATAACGATAACTATAAAGATAACTATAAAGATAACTAACGATAACTGTAATAACTAACGATAACTATAACGATAACTATAATGATAACTATAAAGATAACTAACGATAACTGTAATAACTAACGATAACTATAACGATAACTATAATGATAACTATAAAGATAACTAACGATAACTGTAATAACTATAATGATAACTAACACTAAATATAACGATAACTATAAAGATAACTATAAAGATAACTAACGATAACTGTAATAACTAACGATAACTATAACGATAACTATAAAGATAACTAACGATAACTGTAATAACTAACGATAACTATAACGATAACTATAACGATAACTATAAAGATAACTAACGATAACTGTAATGATAACAATAACATAAACTATAACGATTACTATAGCGATAACTATAAAGATAACTAACGATAACTGTAATGATAACAATAACAAACTATAACGATAACTATAAAGATAACTAACAATATATATATATAACGATGACTACAAAGATAACTAACGATAACTGTAATGAAAACAATAACAAACTATTACAATAACTAATGATAACTGTAATAACTATAACAATAGTTATAACGATAACTGTAATGATAACAGTAACACAAACTATAACGATTACTATAACGATAACTATAAAGATAACTAACGATAACTATAACAATAACTAACGATAATTGTAATGATAACAATAACACAAACTTTAACAATAACTATAAAGATAACTAATGATAACTGTAATGAAAACAATAACACAAACTATTACGATAACTATAATGATAACAACAACAATAACTGTAACAATAATTATAATGAAAACCATAACAATAACTCAATTAGCGTACACACCAGGGGACAATAACAGTCTGTTTATTCTAAATGTGTGCTGCAGTTTAGCTGTCTGCTGCTTTAAATAAGCTCTTTAAAGCAGGATTGATTCTGAATGTTTTTATCATTCATCAGCAACGAAATTGTTCCTTTGTGGCATTATCATTATAGTTGTAGTTCAAACTTCACTGTTTTCTTAGATATAGAACAATTGTTAAAACTTTATGGTTATAGTTATTATTATAGTTATGATCCATGGTGCGAACAGGCATTTAGAAACAGGTTTACATCACTTACCCTTGGCCTATGATATTCAATATTGACATGTGAATGTAACAGTGCGTGTGTTTACCTGTGTGTGTATGGAGCTGGACGAGTGAGCCCTTGATAGTGTACCACTGTCTCGTTCATCCTCTAGTTCTTCCCATTCCGAGTGAGGAGCTTTGCTCTGGGAGTGACTGTAACCACACAAACACAGATTCAGCTAACCATGTGTGACCCTCATCTGAAGATATGACTAAACCCATATGAAATCTGATTCACAGTATTCCTCTGCATTACACGTATGTTTATTTCATATTTGGTCCAATTTGATAGCTGACCTTTAGCTGTCACTGCTGTGTTATGAATTATTTACAGTTTAATCCTGAATTTATGAGAACATTGCTAAACATGCTCTCTTTTACACCGTGTAAAAATGTTCTGTCCACCTGGCCGGTTTGTAGCGGGACAGTTCTCGTTTCTGATGGCTCTCCATCCTCCCCAAGTGGCTCGAACCCTCCCTCTGGAGGACCGTTTTGACCTTGGGAAGGTCAGCCATCATGGCATATTCTTCCCGGTTGAGACCCGATGACCCAGCAGAAAGATGGCTTGACTCAGAGTCCATGGAGCTCTGGGAAGACGTGTGCCTCTGGACTGAAGGGGAGGGGCTTCTGTGTCGGCTCACCGCTCGTCGGTTGTTGGGCGTGGAGCTTTGCACCTCTTGGCTCTGCCTCATGCTGCTCCTCTTGCTTCCGTCTTGTGGCGTTCCCCAGGCGACAGTGACAGATTTTGGAAAGGAGCTGATTTGTTTCTTCTCACTGCCGTGTCGCGATGGGGAGGAGTTACGTGAGACTGATTGGCTGTTGAGGGAGTGGGTGGAGCCTCTCCAGCGGCCTAATGGAGGGTTTGAATCATGCTGTGATTGGTTGACATAAGAACTGGAGCCAGTTCTGTCACTCATTGTGTTCCTGAGAGGGATGTGGTCTGCAATGTCACGCCTCAGTGAAGACACAGAGGGGCTCTGTCCACTCGCTGACTTGCGGGGAAGTGATTGGCTAGGCGTGTCATTTGCCCACCTTAAGGGGGAGGGACTGCGGCTCTTGGGGCCACAGTTTGATGAGGAATGGCTTGTTTCGGACTTACGAAGCGATGATGAGCCAGGGTTTTGGAGTGGACCTCTACTTGGGGAAGAGTGTCGGCTGTCTCGGTTGTAGCCGTGAAGGGAGCTCTTTGGTTCTGGTTTCCTCACTGTGGTTTGGCTTTGCGTTTCATAACTTTTCCTGGATGGGGAGGGGCTGTTTCTGTCATGACTCCGCCCACTAGACATAGATCTTCTGTCCGATTGGCTGGGCGCTCCATAGCCCTTCCTGACCGGAGACGCACTGCGTCGACCCTCTCGAATCTGACTTGATGGGCCATTAGTCTCCAGCCTCCCCATTGGGGACTGGCTTCTTGAATCATAGCGGCCCTTTGAGGAGGAAGAGGAGGAGGGAAACTGTCTTTCATGTTTTACTCCTTCCATCTTGTCGGTTTTCCTAACAGCAGGAGCATCATAACTCCGCCTGGAAGGGGACGGGTTTCTTGAATCAAAGCGGCCCACTGAGGGGGGGGGACTCTGTCTGTCATGACCGCGCTTGTATGAAGGGCTTTTCGTCTCGGTTTTCCTAAGAACAGGAGCATCATAACTCCGTCTGGAAGGGGACAGGCTTCTTGAATCATAGCGGCTCACTGAGGGGGGGGGACTCTGTCTGTCATGACCACGGTCATACGAAGGGCTTTTCGTTTCAGGTTTCCTAACAGCAGGAGCATCATAACTCCGTCTGGAAGGGGACTGGCTTCTTGAATCATAGCGGCCCACTGAAGGGGAGGAACTCTGTCTGTCATGACTGCGTTCAAACGAAAGGCTTTTCGTTTCAGGTTTCCTAACAGCAGGAGCATCATAACTCCGTCTGGAAGGGGACAAGCTTCCACGGTTGTTTGTAGACCCAACGAAGGAGCTGTTGGTATCGGGTTTCTGCAAAGAGCCTCTCAGATCCATGTAGGACTTACTGACATTACCGACGATGCCTGCGGTGCTCGCAAACGATCTGAGGTTGTTCTGCACACCTCCGGAGTAACTGTTCCGTGCCGGAGTGACCGAAGCTCGATCTTGTCTATGTGAAACACTGCTAGACCGAAAGCCGACGGTGTTGAGAGAGGAGCTGGACTCGGCCCGTCTGAACGGGGAGGTACTACGGGAAGGAGAGGAGGAGCGCGAGAGGCCGGAACCTCTTTGGGAAGAGTTGAGCGTTCCCGGCTGCCGTAAGGGAGACGTGTGGGCATTTCGTCCACCTCTTCGACCGGAGGCACCGATCGATTCGGCTTGTTTGAAAGGGGTGGGACTCAGCGCTCGGGGACCGGCGAGAGCCTCGACCTCCGCGCTGAGATCCAGCGGGTCTGGAGGATACTGTGCAGGATAGTCTTCTGCGAGCTGCTCGGGATTCTGAAACTCAGAGGTCCTCCTTTGCGAGGGAACGCCCAGATCCGGGTTACGAAACGGAATGGCGGCTTTGGGTTCTGGACTTTTGTTGCTGGGCAGGGGATGCCCTCTCTCAGAATGCCGGTAAGGACCAGGGGGACTCTGATCTCGGAGAGCTCTGCTACCGGCAGCCTTTCCCAGGGAGAAATATCCACTCTCACGTTCCTTCACGCTGCCTGCGGTCAGAGAGACAAGATCGTGACCTGTGTTAATATGTGAAAAGATACACTGCACTCATGCACCATGACGCAGTGCTCAGGAAAAGCCCATGCAACCCGACTCCAGCTGACACCTCAAACTGCCACTCTAACTATCCCAACAACACCACAAGCTGCTCGACTGGTAACTGGATATTGGTGTTTTCCTCACCGTGAGAAAAACCGAACTGGCCGAAGCCATCCCGGCGACTCTGGGACACCTCTGTCCAGCCACGGGGGCTCGTCCGGTGCGGCGGCGGATCCAAGCGGGTCATTCTGCGGCAGGATGAAGGATGGTGAAGGAGGCTGGAGTATTCCTCTGGACCGGCAGAGCTGCTGTACACGGAATCGTCACCCTGACTGGGATTAAAGTTGCATATGGAAAGAATGATGCCAGAACTTAACACACACTCAACCTACAAACGGATTTCATCACCCAAAGCAAAGTAAACAATGTAAGGTTTCTTATAACACAAGATAAATACAGTGTAGACTCAACATGCCAAGACTGAATAGCATACATGGGCTCTTTAGCAGTCTTACCTGTCTGAGCTTTGGTCGTCGTCTCCGTCACACAGATACAGGTCACAGTCGGGACTCAAGATGCAGACGGAGCTGTCCTCAAAGCCCCGCCCCCCTCTGCTGACATCACAGTAGCTGCTGACCACTGACAGCACATCTGAGTCATCCTGATTGGCGGACGGAACACACACGACCAATCAAAGATCTGTGTAACCCAGCTTTAAGGCATCAGAACCGAATGACGCTGAATCTACCAAGGTTTCTACATTAGTTCTTTATCACTAATACATATGAGACGAGATCATGTCTCCGTCCTGTTAACTGGAGATATCTGAGGAAAGGAAGAAGCTTCCCATGCAGGAACACACACACACACACACACACTGTATGGGTTTAGGGTTTCACAGCTGTAACTCAGTCTGGTTTGTGGCTTTTCTGCTCATCATTATTTCAGACGAGTGAAGAATCAGTAGCTAAAATATCATTATTCATCAAATACGGATTAGTGATAGTGATACGTGATAACTCTTTTCTGTCAGTATAACAACATACACTCTAGACAACTTTGTTAGACTAAAGCTACTTGAAATATATTTTTTATTTTGTAAAGTTTTTACTATGCTTCTGTCAGGCAGTTTTCAGCTGGTTTTAGTGGTTAAAGTCTCTCTGTGAGTGTATTGTGTTACTCTGATGCCGCAGAGAGAAGAAAACGATCTGCCTTCATTCATTATTAATGAGAGCATGCGCGCGCACCTCATCCACTCTCCTGTATTACTTGAATGAATTACTCTAATTTATTACAACATCACACACTGCATCTGTCATTATTATGTATGATCCTGTGAGTTTCGCTGCATGACTAGTGTCTGTTCAGCAGCTCCGGGCATCAGTCTGTAGTTCTTCTGTCTGTCCGTCTCACCTTGGCACTGGTGTCTTTCTCGTCGCTGTGCGCGGCAGGTGCGCGTGGCTCGGGTGCGCGCTCGCCGCTGGTGTTGTGCAGGTGTTTCTGTCGTAGGCAGTCGTGGCAGCGGGTGGAGTCGAAGATGTTGGGCTGGAACTTCGGGCAGACGGGCTCATCAGCGGCAGCCAGAGGCATCGTGGGTAATCTGTAATCTCCTTCAGACACACGCGCAGGTTCACGAGGAGCAAACGCGCAGAAAACAGGCACATAAAGAGACAGACAGTGAGAGTGAATGTGTGTTACCTGAGCAGCAGATGAGAGTCATTTGAGTTTGAGATGAACACTAAACTCTCTCTCTCTCACTCACACACACACACACACACACAGTCGTCCCATTGGCTCGCTCAACAATAGCAGACAGTGATGCTGCATGTGTGTGTCCATCTGCTGTGTATTAAATATCAGAGACGCGCCGCAGCTGCTGCACAACATCAACATCAACATCAACACACACACACCCATTCACTTAAACACATACACATACACATTCACACACACACACACACACACACACACACACACACACACACACTCACTCACTCACTCACTCACTCACACACTCACACACACACACACACACACACACTCTCACTCACACATGTGTGTATATGTGGTTTACGGGGACTCTCCATAGACGTAATGGTTTTTATACTGTACAAACTGTACATTCTATCCCTCTACACTACCCCTACCCCTAAACCTACCCATCACACACACACACACACACACACACACACACACACTCTACCCCTACCCCTAAACCTACCCATCACACACACACACACACACACACACACACTACCCCTACCCCTAAACCTACCCATCACACACACACACACACTACCCCTACCCCTAAACCTACCCATCACACACACACACACACACACTACCCCTACCCCTAAACCTACCCATCACACACACACACACACACACTACCCCTACCCCTAAACCTACCCATCACACACACACACACTACCCCTACCCCTAAACCTACCCATCACACACACACACACACACACACACACACACACACACACACACACACACACACACACACACACTACCCCTACCCCTAAACCTACCCATCACACACACACACACACACACACACACACTACCCCTACCCCTACCCCTAAACCTACCCATCACACTCACACACACACACACACACACACACACTACCCCTACCCCTAAACCTACCCATCACACACACACACACACACACACACACTACCCCTACCCCTAAACCTACCCATCACACACACACACACACACACACACACACACACACACACACCCCTACCCCTAAACCTACCCATCACACACACACACACACACACAACCCCTACCCCTAAACCTACCCATCACACACACACACACACACACACAACCCCTACCCCTAAACCTACCCATCACACACACACACACACACACACACCCCTACCCCTAAACCTACCCATCACACACACACACACACACACACACACTACCCCTACCCCTAAACCTACCCATCACAAACACACACACACACACACTCACTCACTCACACACATACACACTTATTCACACACACACTCCACCTGAAGACACACTTTCTCTCACACACACACACACACTCACCAACAAGTTGGGAAAAGCTACCCCCCAAAGTGCAAAATTATCCAAAATGTTTTGTGAAGTTGTTATACTCTGTGTGAGTAAAGTTGTGTAGTAAGGTTAGTAATTAGCAAGATTTTAAAATGTATGTGATGTTTAATAGGGAGCCAGTGCAGTGTTGACAGAACCGGGCTAATATGGTCATACTTCCTGGTTCTAGTAAGAACTCGAGCTGCTGCGTTTTGGACCAGCTGCAGTTTATTTATTAAGCGAGCGGGGCAACCACCCAGTAGAGCATTACAATAATCTAGCCTTGAGGTCATGAACGCATGAACTAACTGTTCAGCATTTTGCATTGAAAGCATATGCCGTAATTTAGATATATTTTTAAGATGGTAGAATGCAGTTTTACAGATGCTAGAAACGTGGCCTTCAAATGAGAGATTGGTATCAAAGAGCACACCCAGGTTCCTCACTGACGACGAGGACTTGACAGAGCAGCCATCAAGTGTTAGACAGTATTCTAGGTTACTACATGTGGAGTTTTTTTGTCCAATAATTAAAAATTCAGTTTTTTCTGAATTAAGTTGCAGGAAATTACTAGTCATCCAATTTTTTATATCAGCTATGCATTCCGTTAATCTTGTGAATTGGTACGTTTCGTCAGGGCGTGAAGAAATATAGAGCTGAGTATCGTCAGCATAACAATGAAAACTAACGCCATGCTTCCTAATGATATCTCCCAGTGGTAGCATGTACAGGGAGAAGAGCAACGGTCCTAGCACTGAGCCCTGCGGTACTCCATACTGAACTTGTGATCGGTGTGACATCTCTTCATTTACTGCTACAAACTGATAATGGTCAGATAAGTATGATTTAAACCATGCCAATGCAATTCCACTGATGCCAACATAATTTTCGAGTCTATTCAAAAGAATGTTGTGATCGATAGTATCGAATGCAGCGCTAAGATCGAGTAACACTAACAGAGAGATACAACCACGATCGGATGATAAGAGTAAATCATTTGTAACTCTAATGAGAGCAGTCTCAGTACTATGATGTGGTCTAAATCCTGACTGGAAAACCTCACAGATACCATTTCTTTCTAAAAAGGAGCATAATTGTGAGGACACTGCCTTTTCTAGTATTTTTGACAGAAAGGGTAGATTTGAGATTGGCCTGTAATTGACTAATTCTGTAGGGTCAAGTTGCGTTTTTTTAATAAAGTAAAGAAGTTCATAAAGTCATTACTGCTGTGCTGTTGGCAGACATCAGAAGTTGAAGCTTTATTTTTGGTTAATTTAGCCACTGTATCGAATAAATACCTAGTTTTTACGGCCTTTCTGTATGCAATCATACTCTCTTTCCACGAAATGCTGCGCTCCATTTTTCTGGCTGCTGTTTTAAGGGCCCGGATGTGTTCGTTGTACCTAAGCTCGTGCTTAGTGTCCGATGGCTCAGGACTTCAGGAGGTCTGAGTGGCCGATGGCTCAGGAATTCAGGAGATCTTAGCGTCCGAAGGCTCAGGACTTCAGGAGGTCTGAGTGGCCGATGGCTCAGGACTTCAGGAGGTCTTAGTGTCCGATGGCTCAGGACTTTAGGAGGTCTGAGTGGCCGAAGGCACAGGATTTCAGGAGGTCTTAGCGGGCGATGGCTCAGGGCTTCAGGAGGTCTGAGTGGCCGATGGCTTAGGACTTCAGGAGGTCTTAGTGTCCGATGACTCAGGACTTCAGGAGGTTTGAGTGGCCGATGGCTCAGGACTTCAGGAGGTCTTAGCGGCCGAAGGCACAGGACTTCAGGAGGTCTTAGCGGCCCATGGCTCAGGACTTCAGGAGGTCTGAGCGGCCGATGGCTCAGGACTTCAGGAGGTCTGAGTGATGGCTCAGAACATCTGAGTGGCCGATGGCTCAGAACATCTGAGTGGCCGATGGCTCAGAACATCTGAGTGGCCGATGGCTCAGGACTTCAGGAGGTCTGAGTGGCCAATGGCTTAGGACTTCAGGAGGTCTTAGTGTCCGATGGTTTAGGACTTCAGGAGGTCTTAGTTTCCGATGGCTTAGGACTTCAGGAGGTCTGAGTGGCCGATGGCTCAGGACTTAAAGAGGTCTTAGCGACCGATGGCTCAGGATTTCAGGAGGTCTTAGCGGCCGATGGCTCAGGACTTCAGGAGGTCTTAGCGGCCGATGGCTCAGGACTTCAGGAGGTCTTAGCGGCCAATGGCTCAGGACTTCAGGAGGTCTTAGCGGCCGATGGCTCAGGACTTAAGGAGGTCTTAGCGGCCGAAGGCACAGGATTTCAGGAGGTCTTAGCGGCCGATGGCAGCTGAGTTTTGAGAAAGGCCGAGATTCTTCTTTAACTCCTCCTGCTCCCATTCCTCTTAAAGAGAGCAAGCGGGAGCGGAGCTTCCTGGATGGCATCAACACTATGACACAGAGTTGAAACGTTGAGCCTGGATATATGAGGGAATTTTAAAAGCTGGATATTGAAGTCCTAAAGACTCATGGACATTTCTATAATTAATATAATTTTTAGTAGTTATGTAAATCTCTAAAGCATTTCATCAGGTAGAAACTGTTAAAAAAAGAGACTGTGAGTAAAAATTTTCAAAGGGATAAGATTTTTGAAGGACAATATGGCACACATGAGACTCATGATTGTTATTTTCAAAGAATTCATTAAAAAACTACAGCAACTGAACAAATACAAGAAGAAAGTGAATCATTGTCTAAGCATAAATGAGCGTATAAAGGAATCTATGAAGGACTATTCCATGATCACTATTAAGTCCAACACACACAGAGTCTGTAGGAGGTTAGGAGTGGTGTTAACTGTAGCAGTTCTAGTGTTTTCAGAGCTGTGATCTCACTGTTGAGATGTGTTACTCATGTTACTCAGAACTCAATTAGTTTCAGTGATCATCTCTGAACCAGTTTAGACTGATGATGGCTGTGGATTGTCAATCATTCTGATGGCACTTCCTCTTCTTTCTTTAAGTGAGAAACGTACGCATTTAAAAAATAATTGCACTTACAAGCCTAAACCCAATAACTGTGCTCTTGTAACCTGGCTGTGAGAGAAGGCGAAGTGTGTTAAAGTCATGATGAGGCTGATTTAGAACAAAGGTGTCTTTAAAAGGATTTATTCTTGCAAGAAGGTCCCTCTGACATACAGACAATCTGCAGTACAAGATGAGACAAAAAAGGGAAGTCACAGTCACATATTATAGACCACCCAGTGTCCTCAGTGGACGGGTGGGGGCTTCTTGTTAATCAGAGAAAACACACCTTACATGGTATTTAGTTAAGATAAAACACCTTTTACATGGTTATGCAAGAAAATTAGTAGCAATCATTCAAAATAAAAAAGAAGCTAAAAACAGGAATGAGCAGACATGATATGAAAATCACTAAATCAGCTTTTACACACAGTCTGAGTCTCTCCGTTACTGTATTTAATATTATATTTAAAGCAGTTTACATATGAAGCACAAGAAAACGGCATTCAGCACTGTATGCAAATATCCATAAAACCCATATAGATGAAGATAAATCAGGCCTGTTAATCTTGCTCAAACTCAGCAGTATTTGATTGTAGTATTGTAGGCATCTCTGTTTCCTCTGGCCGCTGCGAGTCCTTCCTCCCTGTAAAATAAAGCCATTGACTGACTTCTCGTGTGTGTTTTTATCATGACTGATCCAGATCAGACCAGTGTGAATGATCAGATTGTGTGCGGCTCAAACTCACCAGCTCTTCTTGCACAGATGATCTGAAGAAGAATCACAGTAGGAGCAGCAAACACTGCCATCTCAACAATACTCACAATCACTGCAGGAAACATGAGAGGAAGAGGAGAAACCATGAACATTCACAGACTGACTGATAGTTTCAGTGATATAAAGCTGTCAGTGTCGTACCTCTGATTAATGATCCAGCAGTCACACTGACTTCAGTTTCTCCTGGATCTGTGGATCATGTGTGATAGTTCAGCTCAAACATAATGCAGCATATACACATCATCATCATCATCACCATCATCATCATCACATTATAGTTGATCTTCACTGAAATGATGAATATGTGCTGGACTCTGTGTGGTCTTCCTCTGTTCCACGAGTCTGTCATCTATTATCATCTTATTTCAATCTCAAGGTGTCAGGAGGAAATCAAAAATAAATCTATTTGGTGCTTTATTCATTCACAGATATGTTAAGTGGGTTCTAGCACACTCGCATGTCTAAGTTTGCATAAACACTGAAATGTGGAATATCTATGTACTGACAGCATCTAAAACACACAACGTTTCATGAAAATGAGGTTTAATACTGAATTCAGGGAATTATCGGCTGATTTGATTGTGTTCGGATCAAACCGCTGAAGTGAGAGACGGTGTGACGGTGATCATGTGATCATGTACCTTGTGTAGGAGCTGCTGATGTAGTTGGGCTTGATTTCTTCTGAGAGTTTAAGCTGCTGACTGGAATCAGTGTTGATGAATCGACTGCAGAAGATGAACGTTCAGACGCATCACCTGTCATATTCACATCATATTTTACAGTAGTAGTCAAGTCAGCTTCATTTATAGAGCGCTTTTTACAACACAGATTGCTTCAAATCAGCTTTACACTGATAATAGAAAATGTATTTTGCTTTAGAAAAAAAATCTAAAGTAAGTTTTTGATTGATTAACATCAGGTGTTATGGGAAGTGTCCCCGGTTCCGGCTGACCTAGTTAATGCAGCCTAACAATCATTTAATTGATTTGAATAATAGAGATAGATAATGTTCTATGTGTATGCCATAGTAAAGAGATGTGTTTTTAGTCTAGATTTAAACTGACAGAGTGTGTCTGCTTCCCGAACAATGCTAGGAAGGCTGTTCCAGAGTTTAGGTGCTTGTAACGCCACACCAGCAGAGGGAGCCCTCGCCTGATTATCTGGCAAAGCTATTGACTGGGGACACGGATGTACGATTTAGAACATCTTTAGATTATTTCATCCAACAACTGCAAGAAGTGTTTGGATATCCTGCTGGGGGCAAGGATATTTCCGCACAGATTCTCCAAATGTCACAGGATAACCGTACTGCTGCTGATTATGCCATCATGTTCAGAACGAGTGGATGGAATGATGTTTCACTGAAAGTCGTGTTTCAACGGAGCCTCAACCCTGATCTGCAGACAGAGCTGGCTGGTAAAGGGGAGAACTTATCATTTTCTGACTTTGTGACTCACCATAAAAATTGATAATCTGATGAGACAAGCCCTGAAATGAAGAAATGTGAGAGGATCTCAATATTTCCACCTGCCTTCTCGCAACCGATGACAACATCAACCACCAAACCAAGTGACGAACCGATGCAATTGGGTCTCTCTAAACTTTCTGAGGAGGAAAGAGTGAGGCGGTGACAACTCTGACTATGCTTTTACTGCGGTGAATCCGGCCATCGCAGTCAGGCATGCCCACACAAGACCCAAACAACCTCTTGGATAAATATTGAACACTTCTCACTTTTAAGTATCAAGTCATTAAAGCTCCCTATTAGACTAAAAGAAGAAGATACCTCTATTTCATTAACAGTGATGATCGATTCTGGAGCTTTGAACCTCATCCATAAGGATCTTATTGAGAAATATGTCATTCCTACCCAACCGTGCAACCCTCCTCAAAGCTGTAGACGATACCACAATTGGACAGGGGATTACCCATCAGACCATCAAGAATTGTTCTCTCTATATGTCATTGACTCCCCTAAACATGAAGTGATCCTCGGATTTCCCTGGCTATCCATTCATGACCCCATCATCTCTTGGCATCATGGTGAGCTGACCAATTGGTCCAATTTCTGTGAGAATCATTGTTTCCAAGGTTCCCCAACCATGTTTCACGACCAGCATAGAAAGCCCAGAGACTAACAAGACCGTTAATATCCCCATTTGTTATGACGATCTGGCAGAAGTTTTTATTAAAACCAAGGCCACACAATTACCACCTCATCGCCCATGGGACTGTTCCATTGATTTACTCCCCAATGCCATGCCTCCTAAAAGTAAGATCTACCCACTGTCCAGAAAGGAAACCCAAGCCATGGAAGAATATATCGAAGAGGCACTAAGCTCAGGGTTCATCAGACCCTCCACATCTCCAGCTGCAGCAGGCTTCTTCTTTGTTGAAAAGAAAGATGGAGGGTTAAGGCCTTGTGTTGATTATAGGGGACTTTTACACCATTTTTTACACCATTTACACCAATTTCGACCTATGGAGTGGATATAATTTGATCAGAATCAAAGAGGGTGATGAATGGAATACTGCCCTCCTCACCACTAGGGGCACTATGAATATCCGGTTATGCCGTATGTAATAGCCTACATTGACGATATTTGAACATATCAACCATGACAAGACAGTCCTCTCTCGTCTATTTCTGAGTAATACTGAAGATATTATTATAAATTACAGCAACACCTCCCCCTTTACCTTTCAGACGCGGCTCGTGTTTATAACAATAATCCTGTGGGGTGGACTTATTTAAAGTAATGTAGTCGTCAGGTTTTAGCCAGGTTTCTGTCAAACACAGCACATCTAGATTATTATCTGTAATCATATCATTAACAATAAGCGTTTTAGAGGAAAGGGATCGAATATTCAGCAGCCCGAGCTTTATCATTTGATCATCTGTATTATATCTGTTGTTTTTTTGTTGGACATCAATTAAATTTATACCCTTAAATGGGTTCGAAAGTTTTTTGTATTTACTAATTCTGGGAACAGACACAGTCTCTATGTGATAATATCTAGGTGAAAGAGTCTCTATGGCCGCATTTACACTGCAGGTCTTGATGCACAATTCTGATTTGGTGACTATATCCGATTTGTTTGACGATCGGCTTACATCATCTTTTAAAAGTGACCCGTATCTGATATTTGCATTTACACTATACACTGGCGAAACAGCCCAAGACGTTCTGACCCGGAAAAGGAAGTAAAACGGCGTGATATGCAAAGGGTGCAGCTAAAATAATTTATTCAATGTTTTGCTTTCCGCACTATCTTTAAAGGTCAGCAAAACATTGCTCTCGTAAGGCGGAGAAAAAAGTGGAGAGCCATTGGTGTCATGTGATCGGGTTAGCCAGTCCGTCTGCTTCCTGACCTGGGCCCTAGTTAGTCAAGGTTTAGCTTTAAGACTATGTGCCAAATCACTAGAGAGAAGAGCGGCACCACCCCAGGAGGGATGGATACCATCTCTTTTCAACAGGTCAGGTCTGCCCCAAAAGCTTTTCCAATTGTCTATGAACCCTATGTTATTTTGCGGACACCACTTAGACAACCAGCCATTGAGTGATAGTCTGCTTAGTATCTCATCACTCCTTTTAACAGGGAGGGGACCAGAGCAAAACATTTTACGTGACATCGTACTTGCGAGTTCACACACCTCTTTAATGTTAATTTTGGTGATCTCCGACTGGCGAAGTCGAACATCATTAGTGCCGACGTGAATAATAATCTTAGAAAATTTACGAGTAGCATTAGCCAGCACTTTTAAATTTGCTTTGATGTCAGGGGCTCTGGCTCCCGGTAAACATGTGACTATGGTGGCTGGTGTCTCTATTTTCATGTTCCATGTACAAACCCGATTCCAAAACAGTTGGGACACTGTACAAATTGTGAATAAAAAATAAATGCAATAATTTACAAATCTCATAAACATATATTTTATTCACAATAGAATATAGATAACATATCAAATGTTGAAAGTGAGACATTTTGAAATGTCATGCCAAATATTGGCTCATTTTGGATTTCATGAGAGCTACACATTCCAAAAAAGTTGGGACAGGTAGCAATAAGAGGCCGGAAAAGTTAAATGTACATATAAGGAACAGCTGGAGGACCAGTTTGCAACTTATTAGGTCAATTGGCAACATGATTGGGTATAAAAGAGAAGTCAAGATGGGCAGAGGATCACCAATTCCCCCAATGCTGTGGCAAAACATAGTGGAGCAATATCAGAAAGGAGTTTCTCAGAGAAAAATTGCAAAGAGTTTGAAGTTATCATCATCTACAGTGCATAATATCATCCAAAGATTCAGAGAATCTGGAACAATCTCTGTGCGTAAGGGTCAAGGCCGGAAAACCATACTGGATGCCCGTGATCTTCGGGCCCTTAGACGGCACTGCATCACATACAGGAATGCTACTGTAATGGAAATCACAACATGGGCTCAGGAATACTTCCAGAAAACATTGTCGGTGAACACAATCCACCGTGCCATTCGCCGTTGCCGGCTAAAACTCTATAGGTCAAAAAAGAAGCCATATCTAAACATGATCCAGAAGCGCAGGCGTTTTCTCTGGGCCAAGGCTCATTTATAATGGACTGTGGCAAAGTGGAAAACTGTTCTGTGGTCAGACGAATCAAAATTTGAAGTTCTTATTGGAAAACTGGGACGCCATGCAATCCGGACTAAAGAGGACCCAACCCAAGTTGTTATCAGCACTCAGTTCAGAAGCCTGCATCTCTGATGGTATGGTGTTGCATGAGTGCGTGTGGCATGGGCAGCTTACACACCAAGGCACCATCAATGCTGAAAGGTATATCCAAGTTCTAGAACAACATATGCTCCCATCCAGATGTCGTATCTTTCAGGGAACACCTTGCATTTTCCAACATGACAATGCCAGACCACATACTGCATCAATTACAGCATCATGGCTGCGTAGAAGAAGGATCCGGGTACTGAAATGGCCAGCCTGCAGTCCAGATCTTTCACCCACAGAAAACATCTGGCGCATCATAAAGAGGAAGATGCGACAAAGAAGACCTAAGACCTAGAAGCCTGTATTAGACAAGAATGGGACAACATTCCTATTCCTAAACTTGAGCGGCTTGTCTCCTCAGTCCCCAGACGTTTGAAGACTGTTATAAAAAGAAGAGGGGATGCCACACAGTGGTAAACATGACCTTTTTTGAGATGTGTTGATGCCATGAAATTTAAAAGCAACTTATTTTTCCCTTAAAATTATACATTTTCTTAGTTTAAACATTTGATATGTCATCTATGTTGTATTCTGAATAAAATGTTGAAACGTCCACATCATTGCATTCTGTTTTTATTCACAATTTGTAGTGTCCCAACTTTTTGGAATCAGGTTTGTAATAGAATCACCAATAACTAGGGCACTTTCAACAGGATTCTCAGTGGGTGCATCACTGAGTGGGGAGAACCTGTTTGATGTTCTAATCGGAACGGAAGAGTGGTTTTTTTGATCCGCGACTATGCCGTCTCACCGTCACCCAGTTGCCCACGGGCTCTACAGCCGGAACCGAACAATGTACAGATTTCACTAAGCTAGTCGCATCCAAAGCAGTGTCTAAAGTGTTTGTTTTCTTCTAAGAGAGTCGAGAAATAAGCAGATCTAGCAGTTTTTACACCCTTTTTGTATGAAATCATGCTCTCTTTCCACGAAATGCAAAAAACTTCCAGTTAGACAACCAGCCATTGAGTGATGATAGTCTGCTAAGTATCTCATCACTCCTTTTAATGGGGAGGGGACCAGAGCAAAAAACGCTATCAGCCATCGTACTTGCGAGTTCACACACCTCTTCAATGTTAATTTTGGTGATCTCCAACTGGTGAAGTCGAACATCATTAGTGCCGACGTGAATAATAATCTTAGAGAATTTACGATTAGCATTAGCCAGCACTTTTAAATTTGCTTTGATGTCAGGCGCTCTGGCTCCCGGTAAACATGTGACTATGGTGGCTGGTGTCTCTATTTTCACGTTCCGTGTAATAGAATCACCAATAACTAGGGCACTTTCAACAGGATTCTCAGTGGGTGCATCACTGAGCGGGGAGAACCTGTTTGATGTTCTAATCGGAACGGAAGAGTTTTTTTGATCCGCGACTATGCCGTCTCACCGTCCCCCAATTGCCCTGCTGCACGGGCTCTGATCTCTGCTCTCATCACATTATAGTTAACCTTCACTGAAATGATGAATATGTGCTGGACTCTGTGTGGTCTTCCTCTGTTCCACGAGTCTGTCATCTATTATCATCTTATTTCAATCTCAAGGTGTCAGGAGGAAATCAAAAATAAATCTATTTGGTGCTTTATTCATTCACAGATATGTTAAGTGGGTTCTAGCACACTCGCATGTCTAAGTTTGCATATACACTGAAGTGTGGAATATCTATGTCCTGACAGCATCTAAAACACACGACGTTTCATGAAAATGAGGACTGCAGAAGATGAATGTTCAGACGCATCACCTGTAGGACATTAACATCATATTTTACAGTAGTAATAGTTGTTTCTCACCTGAATACGTGACGGTGTATGTGACTGAGGTCTTGAGTTGTTTTCTTTGAGTAACTTCACATCTCCACTCTCTGTTGTGATCTTCATTCAGGAGTGTTGTAGTCAGAGTCCTGATACAGTGATCTGGAGCTGATATCTGATATCTGGAGTCTGTCTGAAGATCAACATCAGCCTGATTCACCCACAACAGCTCAATATCCTCAGAATGGACCAAAGTAACACAGGAGAATCCAGCAACTGAATACAACTGACAGGAGAGAGTCACAGAGCGGCCGGGACTGATCTCAGCCTGTGAGGAGGAGGAGGATGATGATGATGAGGATGATGGAGACACTGAAACACAACACAAGACACACAAATCATTTGTGTGAGTTGAAACAAAGAATCTGCTCTTTTTAAATGGACCACATAATCATAAACTCACCATGAAGAACATGCAGAAAAACACGTGCATAAATTCCTTGAATCTGTCCATTCACATGTTCACAGGTGTACATTCCATAATCTTCTTTTGTGACGTTGTTGATGTTCAGAGAGCAGTCAGACCCCAGACTCAGTCTCTCATGTCTCTCTGTGTCTTTATTCTTCATCCATTCATTAATCAGATCAACTACTGCTGAACATCTAAAACTGTTATAGTAGATCCATGCAGTTGATGTGCAGTCAGAAAGAGCATTATTACAGGACAGACGGACATTTTCACCAGAACTGATGAACACATTCACTCCACTGATACCTGAAACACAGAACATTTGAGTGATCATTATAATATTAATCAATGAAAACATATTTTTGGTGCAAAACAACTGAACACGTGTGAGAGTGGAGTTTGTAGCTGTAGAGCATATCCACACATGTGTATCATTACATTTGAAGTCACAGAGAAAATCTTTTAGGAGTTGTAAACTTGTAGATTTTTTCTCTCTCCTACAAACACAACACAACAGATTCTACGAATCACACATGAAGAAACTCATACGCTCATGTTTGCTACAGTTGCTGCAGTGAATATGGTTTTCAACGTAACAAAAATGGGAAGTCACGGACAAATTTTGCACATCCGCAAATTAATATGTGAATCCATGCAATGAGAGTTGCACACTTGTAGAATATTTGGTCACACATGCATTACTTTTCTTGGATATTTTCCTAACACAAGTCCAGTCACTACATCTGCTTGAATCTGCTGCTACGAGTCTCACGCGCAGTGTGTTAGCCTTCAAATGACAAGCTCCGCGCGCTCTCACTTCTGCACCATATACTACGTGAAATGTGGAGCAAAAGTGATTTGTGCATCTGTGAGGCAGCGGCAGGCCCTGTTCAGAGAGCAGAGAATTTCGGCCAATCAGAAGAGCTCGTTTGAGCTGGTGGCGCGCGACCGAAAAAGGGAAAAACCCATGAGCAACCATCTCCCGAGCAGGCGATGTCAAGCACCTCTCAAGTCTCGCGCATTCACCGTGAGACACACGCATTTCAACCAGTTCACACGCCACACCTTGTATTTCTCACGCTGAGAAGGGATAACTTGTCCCTCTATATAGTACTTTTAATGGACAATTGTCCAATTAATATACAATTCAAGCAAGTACAACCCCCCAATATTTGGTTAATGGAAACATGAATCAGGCTATTAATCATACATTGCTTGTTCTGAGCTGTTATAAGCACCAAGTTCCCGTACGAACGGTAATAAACCCGGTTTATTTAATTGTGCATGCATACCACGCGAATCACCGTAAACTCCGAACTCCACATTTATAGGAATACCATAGTAAAGTAAAGGGATTTTATTTGCCCAGTAGGCCTAAATGGAAGCAGTGATGCAGTGAGTCACAGAGCAGGTTAATTAACATTTATAAAGCCTATATGGTATTCCTATAAATGTTATTATCCACCAAAAACAAACCAAAAAAAATGGTAGTCTTACAATGGGTGCATAAGTTACTTGATATCATCTGACCTGCGAAGACCCACCCTGTTCTGTCATTTTACTGGAAGGTAAAGCAGAAGAGAATATATTTTCTCTGTGACTTAAAATGTATTGATACACATGTGTGGATATGCTCTACAGCTACAAATTCCTCTCTCACACATGTTCAGTTCACCAAAAATACCTTCACAAACATAGAACATACCAGCATAAAAAGCAGAAGATTCAAGTTCTTCCTCACTTAATGCACACACTCTCCACACGTGTAACTATTTCCTTTATCAGAGAGCTGTTTAAATCACTCACACACTCTAATCTGATCATGATTAAATTAACTCTTTCCAGACTAACACACTAAATATCTTTAGAGAAAATACAAATGTGTTTACCTGAGAGAAGAGAAGAGAGAAGGATCAGTCCCAGCAGACACAGATCACACTTATCAGACATTTTCAGTTTCTGACAGTCTTTCTGTTCATTACATAGTTACATCTCTTCCTTTATCATCATCAGCTCCTCTTGTGGTTGTGAACTTCCTCTAATCTGTGTTGAAATCTGCCTATAGTTTCCATACAGTGACACTAGACCAGCGTGCCATTTTACTCTCCGCTTCACAGGCGAGGCTTAAGATAGTCCAGGACTAAAACTCATGTTTGAGCTGTTTTAACTGAAGAATATCTTAAAATATGTCAGTGCCATTGTTTTGTCTCAAGATTCACACCAGTAATGTTTTTTCTAAGGCACGTTTATAACAGGTACTTAAATGTCCTAATTGAACTAAGGCCTAATCCTGGCTTAATCTAAGCCCTGTCTATGAAACCAGGCCTAAGTGTGCTAGCAATGTGAGCATATTATTACTGTGAATGTTATGATTGTTAGGCTGCATTAACTAGGTCAGCCGGAACCGGGAACACTTCCCATAACACCTGATGTACTCGTTACATCATAAGAAGAATGGCATCTACACTAATGTTAGTCTCTCTGTTTATCCCGAGGTTTACTGCAGTCAGCCGGATCCGGGCCGTATCCAGATCAGATGGTGGACCAGCGCCCAGACATTACCAGCTCATCCCTGAAGTGTCTGCAGAGACCGTGTCAATTAGTCTACCCTCTGAAATTGCTCATCGACATGGCATCCTCAATGGATCCATCTCCGGCGTGATGACTCTGATATTTCGAATATTCCTATTTAATAATTGTTTAATCGACACACCATCCTCAATAAACCCGTCTCCGGTGTAATGCCTCCGATCTTTCGAATAATCCGATCTAATATGACTTCTGACCTATAAGGCTGCCAAAATAATAATCATACACTGTTTGTTAATTGGCCAGAGGAGAACTGGCACCCCGACTGAGCCTGGTTCTCCCAAGGTTTATTTTTCTCCATTAGGACACCTGATGGAGTTTTGGTTCCTTGCCACTGTCGCCTCTGGCTTGCTCAGTTGGGGACACTACATTTTCAAATAAATATCCAAATAAATGTAATTACTAAACTAAATTAACTATATCAACTACATTACTTAAATATATATGATAATTGAAATGAGCTAGATGACATCAAATTCTGTTCATTATTTTCCTGTTTAACACTGTGAAGCTGCTTTGAAACAATCTGCACTGTAAAAAGCGCTATATATATAAAGTTGACTTGAATGTATTTCATTTGAGTCCACTAAAACTCAGTAGTTAGTACGGGCGGCGGCTGTTGCATATAGGCTGAGTATTTAAGCATCTGGCTACATCCCAGTTCCCGCAGCTGTTGTTTGGTAAGTGGTAGTTTGTTTTCTCTTTTCCCTCAGATTATCATATGTTAATTGCATTTCTCTTGCACGAACTGCAGGGGAATAATATCCTTGCAGTGGCATCACCGCTGTCTCGTCCTAGGTCGACCTGCATTGAGTTTTTGTGTGCGTTTTGGATAACAGTTGTGTTGTTGGATCCATGCCAAAGGAGTTCGTCATCTTTGTGTACATGTATAACTGCACATGCTACTTTGAACAAACACTGGTTATACATCTGATTTTAGGGAGGGTCATAAACATTAACACATATTTTAAACCACTAGTAAAAAAGGCAGCCACAAACTCTTTCTTTGTTTTTATATTAACCCCAAACCAAATTCATCTCAAAGAAACCACACTTTCATTCTGCACCCCAAACAAACAGCACCAAAAAGAAAACAAAATGCACAACATGACACACACATCTCAGAGATTACATTCCAGCAACATATCACTCAGACTACAGCGTTTTCCCTATAGGGTAAGGCAAGGCGCAAGAGTTAAAGAGTCAGAGAATGTCTTATCTGTTACTATAATGTCTATAGTTGCCTGTCCGATGACAATATCATCCAATGAAAAAGCAATCCATGAACAACCTTATAGTTCCTTCGACTTCGCTGATTTCCACAAAAGTGTTCCTCTGAGCAGAATCTTTAGATGACAAAAATATGCATTAAGCATATAGAGAACAAGAAAAGTCCTTCTACAAACATACAAAACAACTTCTGTTGATTATCTGGATTAAATCAAACAAAAGAAATTACAGTTCAGCCTCTTTTACAAATAAACTGGCCTCAACATACATTTCTTCAGCAATTAACTGAAAATAAAAGTTACTTACAGTTGAGCATGAAAACAGCCGTTGCCCTACAAGGATTTTGTAAACAACAGCCAGCAAGGCATATTGGCATGCTACCTGAGAGGTAGCCATGCTTTCTTCCTCTACTGGTCAATTAACTTTATCTAACCTAAGTAAGCAGGTGTTCCAAACTTCTGGACAGTACATCTGGGACTACGTTACACTGTCCCTTCCTATATTTAATGGTGAACTCAAAACCTTGTAAGCGAATGGTCCATCGTGTCAATCTTGAAGATAGTTTGGGATGTTGAAACACCTATGTCAAAGCAGAGTGATCAGTAATTACCTCAAAGGGTTGACCTTCCAGCTATGGTCTCCATTTTTCCACTGCCCAGATCAATGCAAGACATTCTTTTTCTGAAACAGAATAAGATTTCTCTGCTCTTCGCAATAATCGGGAAGCGTATGCTATTACATGTTTCGAATAATCCGATCTAATATTACTTCTGACCTATAAGGCTGCCAAAATAGTAAACATACACTGTTTGTTAATCGGCCAGAGGAGAACTGGCACCCCGACTGAGCCTGGTTTCTCCCAAGGTTTATTTTTCTCCATTAGGACACCTGATGGAGTTTTGGTTCCTTGCCACTGTCGCCTCTGGCTTGCTCAGTTGGGGACACTCAATTTTCAAATAAATATCCAAATAAATGTAATTACTAAACTAAATTAACTATATCAACTACATTACTTGAATATATATGATAATTGAAATGAGCTGATGACATCAGCGTTTTCTCCAGAGCGGCTGTACAGCCGAATCAAATTCTGTTCATTATTTTCCTGTTTAACACTGTGAAGCTGCTTTGAAACAATCTGCATTGTAAAAAGCGCTATATAAATAAAGTTGACTTGACTTGACATGTCCTTCTCTCGCTGCATCCTGTGTCCCAAAACCAACTTCACTAGCATCCGTTTGTACTTTGAATGGCTTGGTAAAGTCAGGTGGAACTAACACAGGTGCAACGGTTGATGCTTGATGGTATCAAAAGCTTTTTGGCAATCATCAGTCCAGGACCATGTGGATTTCTTCTGTTTTAAGGCATGTAGTGAAGCAGCCTTCTCTGAAAATTTGGGGTATAAATTGATGATACCATACTGACAAACCTAAAAAACGTTGCACGTCCTTGAGAGATTGAGGAACAGGAAACTCACATACTGCAGACACCTTGGATGGATTAGTCTTAACTCCTTCTCCGGATATGAGAAGTCCCAAGAATGTAAGGGATCTCTAAAAAAATTACATTTCTTAAGATTCAGAGTAAGGCCTCCATTATAGAGACAGATAAACACTTGATTAAGATTAATACACTACCACATCATCAATGTACACAAGACAACATTTTCCTTTCAATTCCTGGAGAACATACTCCATCAGCCTCTGGTTGAAATCAAATTGCAGCCTGTCAGAGATCTGGCAATCTCTAAAAGTTTTAAGTGTTTCTGTTTTGTGTTGTATTTAGTTTTGTTAAACTTTTGTTTGATTCTCCACTCCTCTTTTTAAATAAGTGGATTATTTTGTGTATCAGCTAGGTTGAATCCTCTTTTGGTTTTGTAAATCTTTGGATTCATTCAGTGTGTTTTCTTATGTGTTGTAATTGAGTGTTTGTATTAATGTGAGTTTTCATTTATTTAATTATTTTTGGTTGTCAATTTACCTGGTTTAGTTTCTTTCTTTAGTGTCCCATTTCAGTCCCTTGAGTTTTGGAACTTATTTTTGTTAACATTGTGAAATATATTGAATTGATTGTGGCTTAATTTAATTTATGTTGTAATTGATATTATTTTGAGTTAAGTGTATGGCTTAAGACTATTAGGCTGTGTAATTTGTACATGATTGTTGTATTAACCTGTGTGTGTCTGTGTGTGTTTGTGGGTGTTGAGTGTTATTTCTTTTCTAGGAGCTGCAGGCCTTTACTGACCAGGGAGACGACTTCCCACTTTAGGTGGTGGTGGTGGTGTTGCTTCACTGAGTGTGTGTGTGTGTGTGTGTGGTCTGCCGTGTACACTGGGGTTCTTCTTTTTGGTATGTGAGTGTGCCATGTAGATTAGATCACTTTAATTTTGAAGAGTCTTCCCTGTAATTTAGGCCGCAGCTCCATGACTATGTTTGAGTGATTTGTTCATGCAAGTTGATGTGTTTAGTTTTTTTCTTCTTATCTGAACTTTTATACTTCAATGCTGTTCTAATAAAGTGTTTTGTATTGCCTGATTGATACCTGTGTCTCCATGATTTATTTGCCAAGGGCTAGGGAACCTGTGTAAGCCTTATGAGAAGATTCTTTGGGTAAAATTCCCAAGGTGGCGTAGTCAGGCATTAATTCTTAATTTGATATTTTTCGGGAGTTTGAGTAAATTAATTTAGCTAAATTTACCTGGGTCACACAACAGGTCCCGGTCACATATAGTTATCGTTATGGTTATTGTAACAGTTATTATATAGTTATGGTTATTGTTATCGTTACAATTATTATATAGTTATCGTCACATTCCCAGTGAAATGCTCTCAGACAGCAGATGCAGTGAGTTTGCCTCCTTCTCTGAGAAAATCAATAATATCAGAAAGGCGATCAGCACATCCTTGAGTTTCTCTGGGGTCAGACAGATCTATGTCTGATTTCGAAGCAATTGATGGTAACATTTTAGAAGAAACGGTACAGCACCTTAAAACATCAACCTGTGCCCTTGACACACTCCCCACTTCTTTTTTCAAAAGTGTGTTTAACTGTTTAGAAGCAGATCTCCTAGCAGTGGTAAACTCCTCACTTCTTTATGGGACTTTTCCAAACTCCCTTAAAACCGCAGCAGTTAGGCCTCTCCTGAAAAAGAGAAATCTGGACTTCATATTGAGCAACTACAGACCAATCTCAAATCTCCCCTTCATAGCAAGATCATTGAAAAAGTTGTTTTCAATCAGCTGAACAAATTCTTAAGCTCAAACGGATACTTTGACAATTTTCAATCTGGTTTCCGACCGTATCACAGCACAGAGACAGCGCTCATAAAGATAATAAATGATATTCGCTTAAATAATGATACAGGCAAAACATCAATTCTGGTGCTACTCGACCTCAGTGCTGCATTCGACACTGTTGACCACAACATACTTCTTGACAGGCTGGAAAACTGGGTCGGGCTTTCTGGGATGGTCCTTTAATGGTTCAGGTCATACTTGGAAGGGAGAGGTTATACCTATAGGTGACCTATAGGTTATACAGGTTATACAGTATAGGTGACCATAAGTCTGAGTGGACATCCATGACATGCAGAGTCCCACAAGGGTCAATTCTTGCACTGCTCCTATTCAACCTGTATATGCTGCCACTGAGCCAAATAATGAAAAAGAACAAAACTGCTTACCACAGCTATGCAGACGACACCCAGATCTACTTAGCACTATCACCTAATGACTACAGCCCTATTGACTCCCTGTGCAAGTGCATTGATGAAGTTAACAACTGGCTGTGCTAAAACTATCTTCATTTAAACAAAGACAAAACTTAAATCACTACATTTGGAAATAAAGATGAAATTCTCAAGGTGAACGCATATCTTGAGGCTAAAGGTCTAAAAAACTAAAAATCGTGGTGTGATTTTGGAGTCAGACCTGAGTTTCAGTAGTCATGTTAAAGCAATAACTAAATCAGCTTACTATCATCTGAAAATATTGCAAGAATTAGATGCTTTGTTTCCAGGCAAGACCTAGAGAAACTTGTTCATGCTTTCATCACCAGCAGGGTGGACTATTGTAATGGACTCCTCACGGACCTTCCCAAAAAGACCATTAGACAGCTGCAGCTCATACAGAACGCTGAGCAGAACCAGAAAATAAGACCATATCACACCAGTCCTCAGGTCTTTACACTAAGTAGTAAAGTACTATTACTTGTTTATAAATCACTCAATGGCCTAGGACCTCAATACATTGCAGATATGCTCACTTTATATAAACCTAACAGATCACCCAGATCATCAGGATCAAGTCAGTTAGAAATACCAAGGGTTCACTCAAAGCAAGGAGAGTCTGCGTTTAGCTCTTATGCCATCCGCAGCTGAACCAGCTTCCTGAACAGATCAGATGTGCTCCAACAGTAGCCATATTCACATTCAGACTCAAAACACATCTGTTTAGCTGTGCATTTACTGAATGAGCCCTGTGCTTTGTCCGAACTGCTTGCACTTTATACGTTTCAATTTAACCTTGTTTTTATTTTACAATTTTATTTAATTTGACGGGAAAATGTGCGGCCCTTCACGCAAGCTCTGACCCAGGCGTACGCACAAAAACGGGTGAAGTGAGAAATGGCGACACCGTCGGCAGATGGAAGAAACACGTGAAAGTGTGTGAAACTGTAGACCGTTGTGTAAAAGAAATGGCAATACTGCCTCTCATAAATAAGATGAAGACTCACAAAGCAAGTCTTACAATTAACAGCCTACACGAACACCCGTTTGATCGATCTGCGGTGTAAAACAAACAAAATCAAACGAAAATTACAACAGAAATGCAAATTAACACATATTTGCAAAAAGAAAAGTGAAATATGTTCTACAATAATATTGCCATGTTATGCAATTAATCCTCATAAATAATATGGTAAACAGAACGAAATAATGTACAAAACTGATATTCTCGTCAATGTGTCCGTCTGGCGGAGCAGATATAGATAGATAGATGTATTAATTGTCCACTGGGGAAAGTTGTTTTCATAGTAAAAATGTGTTCATCAGCTACGGAATCATGGTATTCATGCATATGCCTTTAGTTTGTTTCATTTTTGATAAAATAACGTATGACGTATGTCTCAGCCATTCAGAAAGCTGCAAGAAATTACCATTTCCCATTTCCACGTAGATTATAACCGACATCTGTAGCTTGTCAAATGCAATTAAATTTCTTTTTTATTTCGGCCACGGTCCGAGGTTGTGAGGCTACAGCATTCACGGCGTCTGCAACCTTTTGCCACTCAAGTGCCTTTTTGGCATTAGTAATGCCTACACTGTGCCCTCCAAACAACATTTTTCTCCTCTTTTCCACCTCACCAACGATAACTTCTACTTCACATTGAGTGAAGTTACGTTTTTTTGGTTTCCTCTCTGTGTTTGCCATGATTTCGCAATCGATGAATATTAACTTGTGAGCGTTTCACGGACTATTTATGGGAAACTATGGGCGTGACATGAAGCCGCAAAAACTGCACTATATTTAGAATTGATTGTGATTTATTAAGGGAAAACTGCGTAGGATGTGCGTGCGCACGGTTTTATAAATCCGAATATTTCTGTGCGTACGCACGTCCTATGTTTCATCCGTACGCCACTTCTGACGCAAAGTTTTATAAATGAGGCCCCAGATCTGCTGACGTCCCACAGATGATTTATGCGCTGAAAGAAATCCACAGAGACGACCAGTATGGGGAAGTCCCAGAACAAGTGCGGAAATACATTAAATACAAGAGACAAACATAAATTAAAAGATTAAGAAAAATGTCTTACCAGATGAGAAGTTTATCTATGCATCATCTTATACTCTTAATTCCTTTTATAACTGTTTTAATTTTCCTTACTTTTATTTTGTGATTATTTTAATTCCCTTTTCTGTGTAAAGCACTTTGAATAACCATAGTGAATGAAATGTGCTATATGAATAAACTTGCCTTGCCTAGTTATCGTTATGGTTACTGTTATGGTTATAGTTATGGTTGTGAACAGGCCTGATGTGTGAATGAGAGTTTGACACTGTATCATGTACGGTTTCTGTCTTTAATGTCCGTTTAAAGTATCAAACATGTAAACACAAACACAGAGTTCATGAGTTTGTGTCGATGGGCAGAGCGTCCCGACTGAGGCTCTGAGTCAGGTGGTGTGTGACATCATCAGTCCTGATTGCGCTCGTTCCGGCCCGTCCGCCTGCGTCTCTGTGCTTTGGTGCTTCTGCCCTGCCGGAGCTTGTTGTGGCTGGGTGGCAACTTCCTGTCGCTCTGGTGGTTCCTCCGTCTCATTTCCTGTTTGGACCTCCGTTTGTTCTTCTTCTGTTTCGTGAAGCTGTTGAGCGACGTTGTGAGGCTCTGGATCCTGCAGGAACACACACACACACACACACACACACACACACACGATCAATCTGAATCATCTTCACGGAATCATCTGCACTAAACTGAAGAACAAACACTCCTGCGCTCCCTGAACCCCCTGCGCTCCCTGAACCCCCTGAACCGCCTGCGCTGCCCGAACCCCTGCGCTGCCCGAACCCCCTGCGCTCCCCGAACCCCCTGCGCTCGCCGAACCGCCTGCGCTCGCCGAACCGCCTGCGCTGCCCGAACCCCCTGCGCTCCCCGAACCCCCTGCGCTCCCCGGACCGCCTGCGCTGCCCGGACCGCCTGCAGTGCCCGAACCGCCTGCGCTCGCTGAACCGCCTGCGCTCCCTGGACCGCCTGCGCTCCCTGGACCGCCTGCGCTCGCTGAACCCCCTGCAGTGCCTGAACCGCCTGCGCTCCCTGAACCCCCTGCAGTGCCTGAACCGCCTGCAGTGCCTGAACCGCCTGCGCTCCCTGAACCGCCTGCGCTCCCTGGACCGCCTGCGCTCCCTGGACCGCCTGCGCTCGCTGAACCCCCTGCAGTGCCTGAACCGCCTGCGCTCCCTGAACCGCCTGCGCTCCCTGAACCGCCTGCGCTCCCTGAACCGCCTGCGCTCGCTGAACCCCCTGCAGTGCCTGAACCGCCTGCAGTGCCTGAACCGCCTGCGCTCCCTGGACCGCCTGCGCTCCCTGGACCGCCTGCGCTCGCTGAACCCCCTGCAGTGCCTGAACCGCCTGCGCTCCCTGAACCGCCTGCGCTCCCTGAACCGCCTGCGCTCCCTGAACCGCCTGCAGTGCCTGAACCCCCTGCAGTGCCTGAACCGCCTGCAGTGCCTGAACCGCCTGCGCTCCCTGGACCGCCTGCGCTCGCTGAACCCCCTGCAGTGCCTGAACCGCCTGCGCTCCCTGAACCGCCTGCGCTCCCTGAACCGCCTGCGCTCCCTGAACCGCCTGCGCTCCCTGAACCGCCTGCGCTCCCTGAACAGCCTGCAGTGCCTGAACCGCCTGCACTGAAGGTTCTCCTGTTTATTACAGTGTATAAAGTGCTATATAGATATATCTGACTGGAATATAAGCACAGATGAATAAATAATCCGTACTTCTTGGACAGGAGCGGGTTTCCAGCAATCTTGGGAAGAGCTTTTGTCTCCTCCTCTTCATTCTGCTCATCTCTCTGTAAAACAACACACACACACCGTTACCCTACCGAACATCGTTCACACACTCGTGAGGAGCCGGTCAGTGCCGCTCACCTGCTGCGGTTCCAGTAATCTGTCTGCTGATAGGTCGAGGTTGCTGATGGTTGTCACGGTGACGGTGTGGTTGGGATGATCGTACTGAACGCTCTCTGTCGTGGCTGTGATCGCGTCCTCCAGCTCATCTGCTTCATCTAAACACACACACACACGTCACATGATGCTGACCCCTGACCTCCGTGAGTCATAGAGACTTGACACTACAACGTCACCAAGGTTCGCCAGATCGGCCTGACGGGGGCGCTACAGCGCTCAAAAGCATGAAATGGCTCATAACTCGCTGAATTTCTGCCATCTTCATCAAAACCTACTTTTGCGAACTAGTCCTAGGTTTTTGGCGTGATTGGAACCAAACCAGTGAAAACTGGAAAAGGTGAAGCGCTGTGAATACTTTCCGGATACACAGTGTTTGTATAAAAAAAACAGTAGCCTAAATACATTTAGTATAAAGGCACAAATGCTATAGCTTACAAAAATACTGTAATCATAAGGGGATTTAAACCGTTAAACCACCTTTAATGACAGTGTGATGATGTTTCTCAATCAATTTAGTAAAATAGGAAGCCTTAGCTTTCTTAACAGCATTCTGATTAGGGATGTTGACGATAAATCAATAATACATTTAATCAATAAAACTTATGAGATTTTGGTGATATTTTGACCACTCAAATAGGAAATGTCCCCAGTTTCCACTTCAGAGATCTGGTCACCTCATGGGACCATTACAGCTGGAGTTACACCGTCATCACGACTATAAGTGTGTGTGTGCAGCCTTCTGTTGTGTACAAATGTAAGTTGTAATGTTGTGTTTATTTTGTGTGGGCCTGTCTATATCCGATTTATCTCATAGGATACATTTGGTTAAGAATTAACGTGTTAGTAAAGCATGCAGCTCAACTCAAACAGCACTGCACAGCTAATAATGACTGTCATGTTACATAACATTAATGAGAACACTATTGTAATAACACATTGTGAATTCATTGGGTTTAGCTGCCATGTTCAGCGTGTTTTGTTTCAGGACGAGCGCGTTCATTCTGAATAACATATGAGGCATGTATTAGAGGTTATATTTGATTATTAAATCAAATATATGCACACCCTGTCCTGCTGTCGCTATAAGCCACTGATGTAGACACACACTGAATTATTAAGGCTAACGATTAATCAATCATTCATTTAAACGACGATCGATCGTGGGAATTTATGTAAATTGACATCTCTAATTCTGATATAACAATAGACCCCTAAGATCTCGTACGAGACCTGTAATGTGTCTTTTCTCCACTTCTGCTTTCCTGCACGACTGTCTCGTACACTATGGTCGACCCATGGCTCTGATTTGGATGTAGATTGACTTAAAAGACTGCGCATATCCAAGATAGTCTGGCGATCAGAAGAGCACATAAAAACAGGAGACGGCTCGCCGCGTACACAGGCGCCAACAATCTACGTGAACGATGCCATGCCGCAGTGTTTCTCCTGTTGGTCAGCGCTGGCTTTAAATCACGTGACGTGTGTTATTCGCTGAATTCACGCGCTTCACCTCAGCGCTGTTTAGCAGTAAACACATCTGCTCTAGTGAGCACGCGATCACAATTTCATCATCTCAGGATGATAAGTCGAGCTTAGCTTCATTGTTTCCTCCTTGTGTCGAGTTTTCTTTGCCAATGGCAGTAGGAAATGTGTGTATACATGCTAAAAGCTGCACGCTGACTGGCTGTTGTGCTGTTTATTTCTGCAAGGTGATTGGCCGTCAGATTAAATCCAAAGAGTAAAAATGTCCAGAGCTTATTATCGTTATAATTAGTAACGGTCAATGTGAGGGGACAAGAAACATCAACGAAGCCGATTTCATCAGATTCGGCTTAAGATAATGAAAAGACTATCAGTCAGAGCTCAGCTTCAGGAGGGCAAGAGAAGAGAGTGATGGAGGTGACAGATAATCTACTGCCCACTCACATGGTCTTAAAGCTTTTTCTTATTCATTTTTTTGGCCTTCAAACGTCTTAAATTGCCTGAACCCTCTAAATAACTCCGATGTGTGAGCTCAGCGACTCTAAAGCTCTCGGTGACGCAGCCGCTCACTCACCCAGAGCCTCACGGCGCTCCTGCAGCATCTTCAGATACTCCCGGTGTCTCTGGAGGAAGATCAGACAGGAACATCACCACCACCATCATCATCAGCATCATCAGCATCCTCACACTCCTCCTCACCTCCTCTCTGACGCGCTTCTGCTCCTCCTTCAGCTTGCTCTTCATCTCCTCCAGCGCCGCTTTCCGTCGCTCCACCTTACGCTTGTGGAAACCCGTCAGGAAATCCCTATCACATTCAACACACACACATCTTTAGACCACAACTATACACACACATGCCGTGACATATACATGTATGAAGAGTTCAGATGCAAAAGCTGCTAAAGCACAGAGGACTGTGAGCTGGGAGCGCCAGAAGCTGTGCAGGACCTCTATGAACACATCCAACCACTGAACGAGACCTGGAGGATGAATGAAGGACAGCATCTAACGGTGTCTGAGGTCCCGTTTCTGCACAGTACCGTGTGTGGTTTACTCGCTAGTGCAAGCTATTGGTAATTCACAAACAGGTCAAACCCATTTACTGTTATTGTGTCATCTTAATGACTCAGGAAGTATTTTATTCTCTACTTGAATCTGATATGCAGTTTATATCAGAGCATTTTAGTTTAAGACGGTTCTTTAGGCCTTTCAAATGTTTTATGTAATTTAGAATAGCTGTTTTGTGCACTGAATTCTCTTATATTTGAGTTATTGTAATATTACTTTACTTAAGTCTGCTTTTTGCAGTGAATGCACAGATGCTGATGTTTCATAATGTTACCTGATTATTTATACCAGTTGCACATAGCACAATACTGGTGGGCATGGGAAATATTGATGTTTTTATTCAGATTGTTGAGTTATCATCAGAGTATTGTGCACTGCACTATTTGAACAGTTAATTTATTCAATGACTAATAAACTTATCATTACCTTTAAAACGAAACTACTGAACGTGACCATAGGAGCCTGATGAAAACACTCATTTAAGAGGAAATAAGTCTGATACTGTGGCATTATGTGTGTGAGTGCATGTGTATTATTTATGTGTGTGTACACATATTAATCTGTATAAACTGTAATCCTAAAGGCACTTACTGTCTGTCTTCATCGTCGAACATCAGCACACATTTACGCTGCTTCTGTTTCGCTCCACTTTTAGACTTTGATTTCGGATTAAATTTGCTGTTTTTCGCCATTTTCCACCAGTTTGACTAACACGCGGCAACACTTCCGCTTCCGGGAGCTGCCGCCGGAAGTGCCAAAATAAAGGTCCTCCCCAGAACACGCTTTCAAAATAAAAAAAGGCGTAGAAAAGCTTTTAACGTCTGTTAGGTCATTTATGTGCTAGTGTGGGTATCACAAAACAAATACTGTGGACTTGATCGTTTAGTGGTGTATAACAGCTTCATATCTCACGGTCCGTGTCTCACCTGATCATTTCACTTCAGAGTAATAGACGGGAAACTAGATGTTCAGGACACGCCCCTTTCCGCCGATTGCTCAAGCAAATCAATCTATCTATCTAGACATATTTTTTATTAACAAAAGTGCTGTCAATCATCTCGCTCGCCGCTATGATTACAGTCAAATCATCGGTGCCCACCCTCTGCCGATTTGCATGACAGTATTTGTATAGAGATTAATTTGATTATTTTGTTAAGACCTGGGGAACGACTGATGACGTCAAATGCTCAGATTGGCTTGACCAATTTTTGAAAAAACGAATAAAGTCGCCGTTTTTTCGTTTCTGCTTATTTAATTTCAAATTGGAAAAACTATCAAAACGTTCGTCCACATGTGCAAATTAAATATCAAAGCCATAAACTGATTTGTAAACCACAAACAAAAAATTGGAAATATAGCCGAAATCTAATTTTCCGTCTATTAATCTAAACGACTTGAGAGATTATGTTGAAATAACGATTTATGTCAAAATAACGAGAGCTTGTCGAAATAATGACGTCGAAATAACGAGATTATAACGAAATAATGACTTATGTTGAAATAACGAGAGATTATAACAAAATAATGACTTATGTTGAAATAACGAGAGATTATAACGAAATAATAACTTATGTTGAAATAACGAGAGATTATAACGAAATAATAACTTATGTTGAAATAACGAGAGATTATAACGAAATAACGACTTATGTCGAAATAACGAGAGATTATAACGAAATAATAACTTATGTTGAAATAACGAGAGATTATAACGAAATAATGACTTATGTCGAAATAACGAGAGATTATAACGAAATAATAATTTATGTTGAAATAACGAGAGATTATAACGAAATAATGACTTATGTTGAAATAACGAGAGATTATAACGAAATAACGACTTATGTCGAAATAACGAGAGATTATAACGAAATAATGACTTATGTTGAAATAACGAGATTATAACAAAATAATGACTTATGTTGAAATAACGAGAGATTATAACGAAATAATAACTTATGTTGAAATAACGAGAGATTATAACGAAATAATAACTTATGTTGAAATAACGAGAGATTATAACGAAATAATGACTTATGTCGAAATAACGAGAGATTATAACGAAATAATAATTTATGTTGAAATAACGAGAGATTATAACGAAATAATGACTTATGTTGAAATAACGAGAGATTATAACGAAATAATGACTTATGTTGAAATAACGAGAGATTATAACGAAATAATAATTTATGTTGAAATAACGAGAGTTTGTCGAAATAACGACTTATGTTGAAATAACGAGAGATTATAACGAAATAATAATTTATGTTGAAATAACGAGAGTTTGTCGAAATAACGACTTATGTTGAAATAACGAGAGATTATAACGAAATAATGATTTATGTTGAAATAACGAGAGATTATAACGAAATAACAATTTATGGCGAAATAACGAGTTTGTCTAAATAACGACTTATGTTGAAATAACGAGATTATAACGAAATAATGATTTATGTTGAAATAACGAGATTATAACGAAATAATGATTTATGTTGAAATAACGAGATTATAACGAAATAATGACTTATGTTGAAATAACGAGAGATTATAACGAAATAATTTATGGCGAAATAACGAGAGATTGTCAAAATAACGACTTATGTTGAAATAACGAGAGATTATAACGAAATAATGACTTATGTTGAAATAACGAGAGATTATAACGAAATAATGACTTATGTTGAAATAACGAGAGCTTGTCAAAATAATGACTTATGTTGAAATAACGAGAGATTATAACGAAATAACGGCTTGAGAGATTGTTGAAATAACGATTTATATTGAAATAACGAGAGATTATAACGAACTAACGGCTTGAGAGATTGTTGAAATGACGATTTGTGTTGAAATAACCAAAGATTATAACGAAATAACGATTTATGGCAAAATAATGGCTTGAGAGATTATGTTGAAATAATGACTTGCGTTGAAATAAAGAGATTATGTCGAAATAACGAGTTATGTCGGAATAACGACTTTTGTTGAAATAACTAAAGATTATAACGAAATAACGATTTATGGCAAAATAATGGCTTGAGAATATGTCGAAATAACGACTTATGCCGAAATAACGAGAGATTATAACGAAATAACGATTTATGGCAAAATACTGGCTTGAGAGATTACGTTGAAATAATGACTTGAGAAATCCACAGAGAATATGTTTTTCAAAGTGCTTTCAACGCTTTACTTTTGATCATTTATGATCAAAAGCGTAGTAGATATGACTAAAAGGTGGCATATTGATATCATCAGCACTTTATCAAACCTAAAGAAACTGTAGCCTGTCATATGAGTGTCGTGTTTGATCACATGCACACAGAGACGTGATGGTTCTTCAACGGCATCTGCATTTTATTACAAAAAAAAAAGTCAAAAGACGTAGAAATTCAGACAAACACGTGAAGGAAAGAGTGAATGTGACGGAGCTGCGGAGAGAGATATTATAGTTAGATATTAAAACACAACCAGAACCTATTAAAACACTACATAACACACACACGCTTGTGTTTATATTCCTCTATTTACAGCTCACTTCTGTGTGTGTGACCATCATCATCATCATCATCACGTGCTGTCATAATAAAAGTCCCGCGCTCACATTTCCAAATATATAAAAGAATAAAGACAAGCTACTGAAGCAAAATAACAAAAACACACAGGAAACAAAATGTGACGCAATTACACACGATGAAGCATGAAAGTCGTCATGTGAAATAATTATATGCACTCTATAAGACTTTGGTCTATAAGACACAGTTCTGTACAACATGTGTGTGTGTGTGTGTGTGTGTGTGAGGTAGCTGCAGAAAGATGAACTGTTTATTTACTAGATCAGACACTGACTGAACCGTGTGTGTGAAACTAACATGCATCTAATACTAACAGTACAGCTCAAGCAGATTCTCTGTGTGTGTGTGTATGTGTGTTATGACGCAACGATGGTGATCCCTCCCGCCAGGCGCAGGAGTATGAGTGCGTGTGTGTGTGTGTGTGTTATGACGCAGCGATGGTGGTCCCTCCCCCCAGGCGCAGCAGTATCTGTTGGCAGTCCTGCAGTGAGCGCCGGTCCCCGACTCTCTCCAGCGTGCGCTTGGCTTCGGCCAGCAGGCGAGCGCGGTGACCTGGCGGCGTCAGGAGCGGCAGCGGCAGGTGACGACACGCCAGCAGGATGGCATGAGCTCTCTCACGCTCGCCGCCGTCTGCTGCATAACACACACACAGATGGACAGTTAGTTCATGCGTTCATGACCTCAAGGCTAGATTATTGTAATGCTCTACTGGGTGGTTGCCCTGCTCGCTTAATAAATAAACTGCAGCTGGTCCAAAACGCAGCAGCTCGAGTTCTTACTAGAACCAGGAAGTATGACCATATTAGCCCGGTTCTGTCAACACTGCACTGGCTCCCTATTAAACATCGCATACATTTTAAAATCTTGCTAATTACTTACAAAGCACTAAATGGTTTAGCTCCCCAGTACTTGAGCGAGCTCTTAACGCATTATACTCCATCACGTCTATTGCGGTCTCAAAACTCTGGCCAGTTGATAATACCTAGAATATCAAAATCAACTGCAGGCGGTCGATCCTTTTCCTATTTAGCTCCTAAACTCTGGAACAGCCTTCCTAGCATTGTTCAGGAAGCAGACACACTCTGTCAGTTTAAATCTAGACTAAAAACACATCTCTTTACTATGGCATACACATAAAACATTATCAATTTATATTTTATTCTAATCAGTTAAATGATTGTTAGGCTGCATTAACTAGGTCAGCCGGAACCGGGAACACTTCCCATAACACCTGATGTACTCGATACATCATAAGAAGAATGGCATCTACACTAATGTTAGTCTCTCTGTTTATCCCAAGGTTTACTGCAGTTAGCCGGATCCGGGCCGTATCCAGATCAGATGGTGGACCTGCACTAGACACAACCAACTCCCCTGTGTGTGTGTGTGTGTGTGAGTGTGTGTTTACCTGCTGTTGTGTAGTTGTGTGTTCTGTGTCGCAGCAGCTGATGTGTGCGTGTGGGACTGGCTCCTGCCATCAGCCTGACCGTCGTCTCGTGCAGGAACAGCTAAAAATCACACACACACACACACACACACACGTGTTTGAACATGCAGAGGTCAAACGCAGAGGTCAGCTGTAGGCTGGGGTCAAAGGTCACCTTGTGCTGGGCCTGTCTGTGGGCTTGTCCGAGCTTCCGCAAAGAGCTCAGGTCCCTTTGGAATCCGGCCAGTTGGGATCCGGGGGCGGGGCCAGGCTCTCCGTTACACCCGCCCCCACGCTGCCATAGGCTGGTTCTCAGAGTCAGAAGGAGGTCACAGACCAGAAGCTCCACCCCCTGAGAGAGTGTCAGTGAGGATGATTGGATATTTGATAACTATAGCGATAACTAAAACAATAATGGTAACTTTAATAATATGTTAGCAACCACACCAACAGATGAAAACTACAATGTTAACTACAACAATAACTATAACTGTAACAATAACTGTAACAATAACTATAATGATAACAATAACGATAACTATAACTGTAACTATAACTAACGATAACTATAACTGTAACAATAACTATAACTGTAACGATAACTATAACTATAACGATAACTATAACGATAACTGTAACAATAACTATAACTGTAACCGTAACTATAACTGTAACGATAACTATAACTGTAACAATACCTATAATGATAACTGTAACAATAACTATAACTGTAACCGTAACTATAACTGTAACGATAACTATAACTGTAACGATAACTATAACTGTAACAATACCTATAATGATAACTATAATAACTATAACTGTAACAATAACTGTAACTGTAACGATAACTGTAACGATAACTATAACGATAACTGTAACAATAACTATAACTGTAACGATAACTATAACGATAACTGTAACTGTAACGATAACTATAACGATAACTGTAACTGTAACAATAACTATAACAATAACTATAACTGTAACGATAACTATAACTGTAACAATACGTATAATGATAACTATAATGATAACTATAACTAACAACTGTAACGATAACTATAACTGTAACGATAACTATAACTGTAACGATAACTAACGATAACTGTAACGATAACTATAACTGTAACAATAACTATAACTGTAACGATAACTATAACTGTAACGATAACTATAACTATAACGATAACTATAACTGTAACAATAACTATAACTAACAAAAACTATAACTGTAACCGTAACTATAACTGTAACAATACCTATAATGATAACTATAACTGTAACAATAACTGTAACAATAACTGTAACTGTAACGATAACTGTAACTGTAACAATAACTATAACTGTAACAATAACTATAACTATAACGATAACTATAACTGTAACGATAACTATAACAATAAATATAACTAACAATAACTATAACTGTAACGATAACTGTAACGATAACTGTAACGATAACTGTAACTAACGATAACTATAACTGTAACAATAACTGTAACCATAACTATAACTGTAACCATAACAATAACTGTAACCATAACTGTAACGATAACTGTAACGATAACAATAACTATAACTGTAACCATAACTATAACGATAACTATGAGAACTGTAACGATAACTATAACTGTAACGATAACTATAACGATAACTGTAACTGTAACGATAATTATAACGATAACTGTAACTGTAACGATAACTATAACGATAACTGTAACTAACGATAACTATAACGATAACTATAACGATAACTATAACTGTAACAATAACTATAACTGTAACCATAACTGTAACTGTAACAATACCTATGATAACTAAAGATAACTAAAACAATAACTATAACAATAACTATAACTGTAACAATAACTGTAACTGAAACGATAACTATAACTGGAACGATAACTATAACTGTAACGATAACTATAACTGTAACAATAACTATAACTGTAACAATAACTATAACGATAACTATAACTGTAATGATAACTGTAACAATAACTATAACTATAACTGTAACCATAACTGTAACCATAACTATAACGATAACTATAACTGTAACCATAACTGTAACCATAACTATAACTATAACGATAACTATAACTGTAACAATAACTATAACTAACTATAACGATAACTATAACTGTAACTATAACTAACTATAACGATAACTATAACTGTAACAATACCTATGATAACTAAAACAATAACTATAACGATAACTGTAACTGTAACGATAACTATAACGATAACTGTAACTGTAACGATAACTATAACTGTAACTGTAACAATAACTATAACTGTAACGATAACTATAACTGTAACGATAACTATAACTAACTATAACGATAACTATAACTGTAACGATAACTATAACTAACTATAACGATAACTATAACTGTAACGATAACTATAACTAACGATAACTATAACTGTAACCATAACTGTAACTGTAACTATAACGATAACTATGATAACTGTAACGATAACTATAACTGTAACAATACCTATGATAACTATGATAACTATAACTGTAACGATAACTATAACTGTAACGATAACTATAACTAACGATAACTATAACTGTAACTGTAACTATAACGATAACTATGATAACTGTAACGATAACTATAACTGTAACAATACCTATGATAACTGTAACGATAACTATAACTGTAACAATACCTATGATAACTGTAACGATAACTATAACTGTAACAATAACTATAACTATAACGATAACTATAACTGTAACCATAACTGTAAGAATAACTATAACGATAACTATGATAACTATAATGATAACTAAAACAATACCTATGATAACTATGATAACTATAACTGTAACGATAACTATAACTGTAACAATACCTATGATAACTGTAACGATAACTATAACTAACGATAACTATAACTGTAACTATAACGATAACTATGATAACTGTAACGATAACTATAACTGTAACAATACCTATGATAACTGTAACGATAACTATAACTGTAACAATAACTATAACTATAACGATAACTATAACGATAACTATAACTATAACTGTAACCATAACTGTAAGAATAACTATAACGATAACTATGATAACTATAATGATAACTAAAACAATAACTATAACGATAACTATAACTGTAACTATAACTATAACGATAACTATGATAACTATAATGATAACTAAAACAATAACTATAACGATAACTATAACTGTAACAATACCTATGATAACTATAATGATAACTAAAACAATAACTATAACGATAACTATAACTGTAACAATAACTATAACGATAACTATGATAACTATAATGATAACTAAAACAATAACTATAACGATAACTATAACTGTAACGATAACTATAACTAACTATAATGATAACTACAACTGTAACGATAACTATAACTAACAATAATTATAACTGTAACGATAACTATAACTGTAACGATAACTATAACGATAACTGTAACGATAACTGTAACGATAACTGTAACGATATCTATAACTATAACTGTAACCATAACTGTAACAATAACTATAACGATAACTATGATAACTGTAACGATAACTATAACGATAACTATAACGATAACTGTAACTGTAACGATAACTATAACGATAACTGTAACGATAACTGTAACAATAACTAACTGTAACAATAACTATAACGATAACTATAACTGTAATGATAACTATAACTGTAACAATACCTATGATAACTAAAGATAACTAAAACAATAACTATAACGATAAATATAACTGTAACAATAACTGTAAATGAAACGATAACGATAACTATAACTGGAACGATAACTGTAACGATAACTATAACGATAACTGTAACGATAACTGTAACAATAACTAACTGTAACAATAACTATAATGATAACTATAACTGTAATGATAACTATAACTGTAACAATACCTATGATAACTAAAGATAACTAAAACAATAACTATAACGATAAATATAACTGTAACAATAACTGTAAATGAAACGATAACGATAACTATAACTGGAACGATAACTGTAACGATAACTATAACGATAACTATAACTATAACTGTAAGAATAACTATAACGATAACTATGATAACTGTAATGATAACTAAAACAATAACTATAACGATAACTATAACGATAACTATAACGATAACTATAACGATAACTATAACTGTAACGATAACTATAACTATAACTGTAACGATAACTATAACTAACAATAACTATAACTGTAACGATAACTATAACCGTAACGATAACTATAACTAACGATAACTATAACTGTAACCATAACTGTAACTGTAACTATAACGATAACTATGATAACTGTAACGATAACTATAACTGTAACAATACCTATGATAACTATAATGATAACTAAAACGATAACTATAACGATAACTATAACTGTAACTGTAACGATAACGATAACTATAACGATAACTATAACGATAACTATAACGATAACTGTAACGATAACTAACGATAACTGTAACGATAACTATATTAGCATCCACATCAGCGGCCGATATCGCTCTGTTTATTCTCAGTTTTGTCGTCTGTCTCTTTAAATGCTGGAGCTCATTAGAGCAGGCTGGATTCTGATTGGCTGTCAATGTTTTTTATTGTTTATCAGCTCTGAAAGTGATTCCAACGATATCATTCTTCTGTGCCGTTATCGTTATAATCATAATAGTTATGGTTATAGTTATCTGTGAGAAGTGTGGTTTGTGTGACATGCTGTCCGTGTAGTGTTTTAAATCAGTCGAGCTGCCGCAGAAGTGAGTGAGTGAGTGAGTGAGTGTGTACCTTGTGCAGCCAGGTGTTGTGCGACTGACACACACTGATGTGCAGGTGCGCACTGGCGCGCTGACAGTGACTGAGGCAGCTCACGACTCCCTCGCCCTTCTGTGGACATACACTCATCTGCACGGCCTTACACAGCGCCAGCACAGCCTTGGGCAGCGGGTGGCTGACACACACACACACACACACACACACACACAAACACACACACACGGTTAGACCGGGGCATCATGGGTTTCAACACATTCAGACGGTCAAACACTCACTCTAGTGTGTGAAGCGCTCGCGGCATCCGCTCCGCCTCCGCCAGCAGTGACCTCACCGGCGCATCATCGCCCTGCAGCCAATGAACCGCAGCCTTCAGGACCGACGCCCACCAGCGGCACACGGGGTCCCTCACTGCACAGACGACACCGTTGAGACCTCAGTGTGTGTAGGTGGAGTAAAAACACAGTGCAGAGGGAGTGACACGCACCTGGTGTTGAGTTCTGATTGGCCAGCGCGGGGAAAGGGGCGGTCGAGGGGGCGGAGTCTTCAGTACAGCTGTTCAACAGCTGCAGAAACTCCAAGACACCAGTGAACTCCCTACAGAGAGGCATGATGGGAAACACGTCACTAGCTGAACAGAATGAGTGTGTGTGAGTGCACGTGTGTGTGTGTATAAATACCCAGCGTCCTCGGCACGTTTGCTGCTCTGCGGCTCGATCAGCGTGTGAACGGCTCTCTCCAGCAGTTTCTCACAGAAGCAGCGGTGCAGCTGTGCGATGGGATCCGCTGGAGGAGACAGACACACACGTTAAACATGCAGCTGCACACTCGCTCTGTCTGTCAGTCCGTCTGCGTCCGTTACCTTCATCTCTCTGAGAGGTGAACACCTGCTCGCTGCTCTCTGACCTCACCGACCAATCACAGCTCAGGAAAAACTGACGGCCCAACGGCGTGAAGATCCAGCGCAGGCAGTCTGGGAGGAGCTTAGAGTCTGATGGGAGGGGCTTAGAGTCTGATTGACAGGCCAGAGCCTCAGCACAGCTTAACAAATAACCCTGAGAGAGACAGACAGACAGTTATTATAGATTATTAGTAGGATGTTTATTTTATTGCATTTTTATTCATATGTTTCTTATTCTATTCGAATTTCTCTTGTATATTATTGTGCATATCATTCTTTTTTTTGAATGTTTTGCGTTCTCACACACGTGTGCAGTGGATGTGTGTGTAAAGAAGCGTGTTTTGTTTTAACACGTGTGCAGTGGATGTGTGTGTTTGTAAAACAGTGTGCTGCGTTCTCACATGCGTGTGCATCAGATGTGTTTGTAAAGAGGTGTGTTGCGTTCTCACACGTGTGCAGCAGATGTGTGTGTTTGTAAAGAAGCATGTTGTGTTTCACACGTGTGTGCTGTGGATGTGTGTGTAAAGAAGCGTGTTGTGTTTCACACGTGTGTGCTGTGGATGTGTGTGTAAAGAAGCGTGTTGTGTTTTCACATGTGTGTGCAGCAGATGTGTGTTTGTAACGAAGCGTGTTGTGTTCTCACACGTGTGCAGTAGATGTGTGTTTTTAAAGAAGCGCGTTGCGTTCTCACACACGTGTGCAGCAGATGTGTGTTTTTAAAGAAGCGTGTTGCGTTCTCTCACACGTGTGCAGCGGATGTGTTTGTAAAGAGGTGTGTTGCGTTCTCACACGTGTGCAGCAGATGTGTTTTTAAAGAAGCGTGTTGCGTTCTCACACACGTGTGCAGCAGATGTGTGTGTTTGTAAAGAAGCGTGTTGCATTCTCACACGTGTGCAGCGGATGTGTGTGATTGTAAAGCAGCGTCTTTCTTACAGGTGTGCAGCGGATGTGTTTTTAAAGAAGCGTGTTGCGTTCTCTCACACGTGTGCAGTGGATGTGTGTGTAAAGAAGCGTGTTTTGTTTTAACACGTGTGCAGTGGATGTGTGTGTTTGTAAAACAGTGTGCTGCGTTCTCACATGCGTGTGCATCAGATGTGTTTGTAAAGAGGTGTGTTGCGTTCTCACACGTGTGCAGCAGATGTGTGTGTTTGTAAAGAAGCATGTTGTGTTTCACACGTGTGTGCTGTGGATGTGTGTGTAAAGAAGCGTGTTGTGTTTCACACGTGTGTGCTGTGGATGTGTGTGTAAAGAAGCGTGTTGTGTTTTCACATGTGTGTGCAGCAGATGTGTGTTTGTAACGAAGCGTGTTGTGTTCTCACACGTGTGCAGTAGATGTGTGTTTTTAAAGAAGCGCGTTGCGTTCTCACACACGTGTGCAGCAGATGTGTTTTTAAAGAAGCGTGTTGCGTTCTCACACACGTGTGCAGCAGATGTGTGTGTTTGTAAAGAAGCGTGTTGCATTCTCACACGTGTGCAGCGGATGTGTGTGATTGTAAAGCAGCGTCTTTCTTACACGTGTGCAGCGGATGTGTTTTTAAAGAAGCGTGTTGCGTTCTCTCACACGTGTGCAGCGGATGTGTTTGTAAAGAGGTGTGTTGCGTTCTAACACGTGTGCAGCAGATGTGTTTTTAAAGAAGCGTGTTGCGTTCTCACACACGTGTGCAGCGGATGTGTTTGTAAAGAGGTGTGTTGCGTTCTCACACGTGTGCAGCAGATGTGTGTGTTTGTAAAGAAGCGTGTTGCATTCTCACACGTGTGCAGCGGATGTGTGTGATTGTAAAGCAGCGTGTTGCGTTCTCACACACGTGTGCAGCGGATGTGTTTGTAAAGAGGTGTGCTGCGTTCTCACACGTGTGCAGCAGATGTGTGTGTTTGTAAAGAAGCGTGTTGCATTCTCACACGCGTGTGCAGCAGATGTGTGTTTGTAAAGAAGCGTGTTGCGCTCTAACACGCAGATGTGTGTTCTCACCGGCAGACAGCTGAGATGTTTCCCCAGCGCTGCTCTCAGGCTGATGGCGGCCGTCACGTAGATCTGGATCTGCTGACTGACAGACATCTTCCCCTCTGCGCTTTCAGCCAGATTGACGGCACTCAGAGACACACACACGCCCCACAGCGGACGCCGCTCCATCTTACCTGAACACAAGGACACTGTTTGGCCATTGGTGCTCATGTGTCTTCATCACACACACACAGACACACGCACACACACCTGTGAGCTGCAGCTGGCTGAGTTTGTGATACACCAGCGCTGCGTCCCGGGAGCTGGTCTGTGACTCCTCCCCCTCGTGCCGTCCTCCAACCAGACGCACCAGCCAGCCCAGGGGGGCAGGTCTCCGCAGGCAGTAGCGAATCAGGTTCCAGGAGAGGGAGCAGATGATGTCAAGCGTGGAGGAGGGCAGGACTCTGGATAAGACGGACAGACACGTCTGCAGACTCGCCACAGCTGCCGCGTAATCGCCCTGAGAGACACATACACACAATCATCACCTGATCACACTTCAAGCACAAATATCAAATATGTGTGTGTGTGTGTGTGTGTGTGTGTGTGTGTGTGTGTGTGTGTGTGTGTGTGTGTTGTGTGTGTTTGCTCACGCGGTAGAGCTGCAGGTCGGCCTGTTTGCGGTGTCTCCAGAAGCGCACTGATGTGGGCGAATGAAGGGGCGTGACCGGCTCCCAGAGGTACAGCACTCGGACACACCCCCAGACCACACCCACCCCGCTCAGCAGCCACACCAAGAACCACGGCAACACGCACCACAGCCACGCCCCTGACAGACAGACAGACATGTGACGTCACTTCAGAGAGCAGAATCACGGCCACATGACTCACAGCCGCTCCTGAACTCACCGAAGCTCTGCGTCTGTCCGGGCAGAGAGAAGAGCGAGCGTGAGGATCCGTGAGCGGCGCTCAGACCCGTCCCGTCCTCCTCGGAGCCCAGCAGAGACGGCAGAGGGTTCAGCGACAGGCACAGGAAGGTGAGCGCGCAGAGCAGCAGACGCGAGCGGTCCATCACACCGACGGACGAGGGCGAGTCCGGCTCGCTCTTCACCTGAAACACACAAGCTCCAGTCAGACTCAACCTGTCACAGTCTGAACAGCGTGTTGGCAGACGTCAGACGCACCTGCTCATGCTCCAGTAACGGACTGCCCGGCTCAGAGTCGATGCAGAAGGGCGAGAGCTGAGCGGGAGAACTAGAGCCCGAGTCAGACGGAGGAGGAGAGATGAAGGCCGCCTCGGGCTTCAGATCCAGATCATCAGTCACACACACTGACTCTGACAGACAGAGAGACACACATCAGTGAGGTCATCGAGCGCCAGACAGATTCATGAAATGTAATTCGACTCACTGTTCTTCTGGCTGGCCATCTTCAGCGCCAGGTTCTCCTGCCGGAGCTTATGGTTGACCTGCTGCAGGTATTTTATGTAGTCGATGGCTTTACGCAGAACACCAGACTTGTGCATCTGTCATTCAAAACAGACAATCAGAACCTCGTGAGACCACACAAACCTCCCAGCATGCACCGCGGCGGCACACACCTTGGCGTCGCTGCCCATGACGAGGTCGCGCAGCTCCAGGATCTTGTCGTTGATGGACGAGCGGTAGCGCTTCTCAATGATGTTGTGCGTCGTGCGTCGCTCGCCCTCTTTCACGACTCCTCCCGGTCCCATGGTAACAGCCATGCCCTGATCCATGGCCACCCTTGCTCCACCCCCATTGTGGGCGGTGCCCGATGACAGCTGCTTGATTGGCAGCTTGTCTCCGCCCCCCATCACCATGGGAACAGTAGTCAGAATGTTGCTGCTCATCAGCGTCTGTGAAAGAGGGACGACAGGCAGAACCATAAAGAAATGTATTTTAATAAGCATCCATCTTATTTCCCAATTAAAACCTCTCTTAAACACTCTTAAAGTACCATAAATGTTCATGAACTACATAAGATATCATAAGACATTCATATTTATTTTCAAAATAATATTTATTTATTTTCTATATTTAAAATTATATTATTTGTTTATATATTCATATTAATATTTATTTGTAAATATTTTTATCTAACGCCATATCAACAGCAAAGGCTATTTTCATAGCAAACTCAGAGTAGTAGATACGCATTTTAAATGAAGAGATACTGTATTAAACATAATACAGTAATAACACAGCAATACTGTGTGTATTTAACAAACCAATGAATAATATAACAGCTTCAAGCGAGAGGTGCTCCAAACTGCGTGTGGCACTTCACAATAGAAGCGGGTGGAGTTATGAGGTTTGACAGACAGACTGAGGATCCAATGGAGTTACGTGGTTTAGTCACAAGCTCTATTTAATACTGTGGCACACCTGACAACCTGTCACTAGTGTGGTTGGGAAACACTGATGTAGAAAACACTTAAGCTCCACCTCCATCTACCAGAGTATATCGATTTACCGTAACTAGCTGATCATTCTGATTATGTTCAAAATGGACAAATTTAGCGCTCCTCTCTGAGAAAACCTCAGACTGAAATCTACACTGATCTATTGATGTTTTCAGACTGAGGAAAAACTAGTGATCAGGTGTTTTCAGTGTCATCTGAAATGAGCAGTGTTGGGGGTTACACATTACAAGTAACGGGCATTATGTAATCAGATTACTTTTTGATGCTGCGAGTAAAGTAACTCATTACAAGTAACGTGCATTATGTAATCAGATTACTTTTTTATGTAACAAGTAACTCATTACAAGTAACGTGCATTATTACTTTCTGATGTTGCGAGTAAAGTAACGCATTACAAGCAACAAACATTATGTAATCAGATTACTTTCTGATGTTGCGAGTAAAGTAACGCATTACAAGTAACAAACATTATGTAATCAGATTACTTTCTGATGCAACGAGTAAAGTAACTCATTACAAGTAACGTGCATTATATAATCAGATTACTTTCTGATGTTGCGAGTAAAGTAACGCATTACAAGTAACAAACATTATGTAATCAGATTACTTTCTGATGCAACGAGTAAAGTAACGCATTACAAGTAACAAACATTATGTAATCAGATTACTTTTTTGATGTAACGAGTAAAGTAACGCATTACAAGTAACAAACATTATGTAATCAGATTACTTTCTGATGCAACGAGTAAAGTAACGCATTACAAGTAACGTGCATTATATAATCAGATTACTTTCTGATGTTGCGAGTAAAGTAACGCATTACAAGTAACAAACATTATGTAATCAGATTACTTTCTGATGCAACGAGTAAAGTAACGCATTACAAGTAACAAACATTATGTAATCAGATTACTTTTTTGATGTAACGAGTAAAGCATTACAAGCAACAAACATTATGTAATCAGATTACTTTCTGATGCAACGAGTAAAGTAACGCATTACAAGTAACAAACATTATGTAATCAGATTACTTTTTTGATGTAACGAGTAAAGTAACGCATTACAAGTAGCGTGCATTATGTAATCAGATTACTTTCTGATGCAACGAGTAAAGTAACTCATTACAAGTAACGTGCATTACGTAATCAGATTACTTTTTGATGTTGCGAGTAAAGTAACGCATTACAAATAACTGCATTATGTAATCAGATTACTTTCTGATGTTGCGAGTAAAGTAACTCATTACAAGTAACGTGCATTATGTAATCAGATTACTTTCTGATGTAACGAGTAAAGTAACGCATTACAAGCAACAAACATTATGTAATCAGATTACTTTCTGATGCAACGAGTAAAGTAACGCATTACAAGCAACAAACATCATGTAATCAGATTACTTTTTTGATGTAACGAGTAAAGCATTACAAGCAACAAACATTATGTAATCAGATTACTTTCTGATGCAACGAGTAAAGTAACTCATTACAAGTAACGTGCATTACGTAATCAGATTACTTTTTGATGTTGCGAGTAAAGTAACGCATTACAAGTAACTGCATTATGTAATCAGATTACTTTCTGATGTTGCGAGTAAAGTAACTCATTACAAGTAACGTGCATTATGTAATCAGATTACTTTCTGATGCAACGAGTAAAGTAACGCATTACAAGCAACAAACATTATGTAATCAGATTATTTTTTGATGTTGCAAGTAAAGTAATGCAGTACAAGCAACAAACATTATGTAATCAGATTACTTTATTTGACGTAACTACAATCTAACAACACAAATACATTTATTTACAGCCAAAAAAGTTACAGCAGATTAAGTATTTTCAAGATCAACAGTCACAATAATAGTATGAATTGTAACTAGTAGTGATGCATAATGCCCAAATTAGTTGACAGATGATCAGAATCAGAATTTCCTCCCAATCTAAAATCAATACTTGGAAAATGTAACAATGATATGACTCCTTAGATGCTACTTGGTGTTACAACATTTTTTTTACCTGCAAGAGTCTCCTAGGATAGAAGGAATGGATGGATATTCCGGAACAACTTGAAATTTCTGACTGGCCGTCGGCCATCTTGGTTTGGAGAAAGAAAAAATGTCCACATACAAAGGCTTGCCACTTGGTGGCAGTGTATAGGATGATGCACTAGGGTCCACTGTAGTGGTTGATGTGCAACTGTGCCATCAAAACTCATGCACACGCAATAAAATGCTTTTTAATAGCTGTCTACTGTAGTGACCTCTATGTGTAAAAGGGTTAAAATGATTAAAAAAAAACAAAAAAACATATAAAACTATATTAATTTAACAAGATTTACTTACAACAATGTAACAAATATATAAGCACTTCCAGTTTAATATTTGACAGAAAATAAGAAATGTAATGAAACTTCTTTCAGTCTATCATGGCTGTATGTTTATGTCATGTGACGTACAGGAACCTGCAGTGCGGTGGTCTGGATGGGCGCAGTGAGGGTCGTGATGCCCGTCGGGTTCTGTACGGTCGAGAGAACCTGCGTGCCGTCCGGCTTCAGTGTGGTCAGAACCAGAGAGTCCGTCTTCAGGATCTGAGGCTGGTGCACCAACACCTGAGGGCCAATCAGAACACAGCAGTTTGTAATGTGAATGTGGTATACGTTATATACAGGTTGTAAATTGCAGCAGGGAATTGTGGGTAAACGTGTGACGTACAGGCACTTGTTGAGACATGGTGTGCATGGGCGTCGTCGACAGCGTCTGGATGGTCTGACCGGCCGGAGTCAACAAACGCTGGTGCTGGATCGTCATTGGCTGGACCTGCGGTGATGTCACAATGCTCTGCATCTGCGGCTGGAGGACTGAGAGGACATACAGCTGTGTGAACAACGCTCATGTGTGTATTCTCCTCATGTGTGTGTTTGTGTGTGTTTCTCACCCTGGAAGCCCGTGGCGTGGTTCTGCTGGCAGATCACCTGGTTCTGGATGAATCGGGACGGTGTGCCAGTCGGCGTGAGCATCACCGTCTGCGGCTGCGCCTGCGTCTGCACAGCCAGCGTCTGCATGGGGAACGTCTGCACCTGACCAATCAGAGCACTGCGTGAGATGTGATTGCATAATCAACAGTGTCTCGCACCTGGGTGAGCGTGAGGAGGTGTGGTCAAAGTATGAAGGGGTGGTCAAAGTATGAAGGGGTGTGGTCAGGCTCACCTGTGTGATGGGTGTGTTCATGCATACGGGGGTGTGGTCATATGTGATGGGTGTGGTCATGTATGATGGTGTGATCAGGTGTGATGGTGTGGACATGATGGTATGGTCATACATTATGTCATAGATGTAGTCAGAGAGTGATGGTGTGGTCAGAGTGTGATGTGTGGTCAAGCATTAGGGTGCGGACCCTATACCAACTAAACTACTAAAAGAGATGCTTCCAGAGGTCATAGATCCTCTTCTTAATATCGTTAATTCATCCTTGACTTTAGGATATGTACCAAAAACTTTTAAGTTGGCTATTATTAAACCACTTATTAAAATAACGCAACTTGATCCTACAGAATTAGTCAATTACAGGCCAATCTAAAATCTACTCTTTCTGTCAAAAATACTAGAAAAGGCAGTGTCCTCACAACTATGCTCTGTTTTGGTCAGAGTTGAGGAGGTGTGGTCATGTGTGAGAGGGAGGGGTCAGCAGAGAGGAAGGGGTGTGGTCAGGCTCACCTGTGTGATTGGCTGCGGTCGTGGCTGCAGCAGCGGCGGGGTGCGTGTCTGCGTCTGTATCGGTGTCTGTGTCTGTATCTGCGTCTGGCTGCTGGTCTGTACAGGCGTGTGTGGGGGGGTCAGTATGGCGCTGGGGACTGTCTGTGGGAGGGGCCTCACGGGGGCCACAGATCCACCGCCCATTTGATCCTCGAAGAGATCTGGGAAATCCACCTGATTACTGACGAACTGCAGCATCTCTGACAGACACAAACACACACAAAACATTATCAAATTGTGACTGTTGTGTGTAACACGTGCTGAAATCACGACAGATCACTCGTCACATGAGATATCAGCCTAAACTGCGTAAAATCAATGACTAACACAGTTCATCAAGAACCTCACAATGACCAATACCGAAAATCCACTTCATTATTATGGGATGCTGTGGGGAAAAGGTCAGCTGCTGTCTGGCAGCCGGTAACACACTCCTGACTAGGGATGTACCGAAATGAAAATTATTGGCCGAAAACCAAAAACCGAAAGAAATTATGCCAATTATTAGTACCATTGCATTTATGGCTATGACTGTGTACTAACTTTACTAAAATCAAGGCATTGCAATTGCATACATTAATATTAAAGTTTAAAAAAATAAATCAATTACAAATTATGCAAATATTTATTTAGCTGATTGCAACAATGCACAGTATAAAATAAAATTCAAACTAAAATGTTTAACTTGACCCCACTCATGTGTACATTAAATAATAATGTACAGGCCTACTGGCCTGCAGAAAGGTTTTAAAATTAAATGTTCTCTCATAAAAACAAAGTGCGTTTAGGTCAAGTGCATTTAAATTTTTTTTTTCTGTAGGACTACTACAAGAAAGTGCATTCAGAACAAGTGCAACTGCTTAAAGATACAACAATATTTTCTCTGTAGGTCTTCAACATAATAGTGTATCAAAACAAAGACATATAGCCCATATGTTAACTGTAGAACTTTAACAACAACAAATGCACAAAGAATTGCAGATGTGCAAAGTGGATAATAAATATTTAAACACTAGACAAGCTCATTCTACTTCTTGAGGTAAAGTAGCAGGTTTTTAGTAGCTTCTCTGCTAAAAAAAGAAAAAAGAAAAAACAATATATCTAGCAGAAATATGGCTACAATCTGATAGTCACATATACACTCACCTAAAGGATTATTAGGAACACTATACTAATACTGTGTTTGACCCCCTTTCACCTTCAGAACTGCCTTAATTCTACGTGGCATTGATTCAACAAGGTGCTGAAAGCATTCTTTAGAAATGTTGGCCCATATTGATAGGATAGCATCTTGCAGTTGATGGAGATTTGTGGGATGCACATCCAGGGCACGAAGCTCCCGTTCCACCACATCCCAAAGATGCTCTATTGGGTTGAGATCTGGTGACTGTGGGGGCCATTTTAGTACAGTGAACTCATTGTCATGTTCAAGAAACCAATATGAAATGATTGGAGCTTTGTGACATGGTGCATTATCCTGCTGGAAGTAGCCATCAGAGGATGGGTACATGGTGGTCATAAAGGGATGGACATGGTCAGAAACAATGCTCAGGTAGGCCGTGGCATTTAAACGATGCCCAATTGGCACTAAGGGGCCTAAAGTGTGCCAAGAAAACATCCCCCACACCATTACACCACCACCACCAGCCTGCACAGTGGTAACAAGGCATGATGGATCCATGTTCTCATTCTGTTTACGCCAAATTCTGACTCTACCATCTGAATGTCTCAACAGAAATCGAGACTCATCAGAACAGGCAACATTTTTCCAGTCTTCAACTGTCCAATTTTGGTGAGCTCGTGCAAATTGTAGCCTCTTTTTCCTATTTGTAGTGGAGATGAGTGGTACCCGGTGGGGTCTTCTGCTGTTGTAGCCCATCCGCCTCAAGGTTGTGCGTGTTGTGGCTTCACAAATGCTTTGCTGCATACCTCGGTTGTAACGAGTGGTTATTTCAGTCAAAGTTGCTCTTCTATCAGCTTGAATCAGTCGGCCCATTCTCCTCTGACCTCTAGCATCAACAAGGCATTTTCGCCCACAGGACTGCCGCATACTGGATGTTTTTCCCTTTTCACACCATTCTTTGTAAACTCTAGAAATGGCTGTGCGTGAAAATCCCAGTAACTGAGCAGATTGTGAAATACTCAGACCGGCCCGTCTGGCACCAACAACCATGCCACGCTCAAAATTGCTTAAATCACCTTTCTTTCCCATTCTGACATTCAGTTTGGAGTTCAGGAGATTGTCTTGACCAGGACCACACCCCTAAATGCATTGAAGCAACTGCCATGTGATTGGTTGATTAGATAATTGCATTAATGAGAAATTGAACAGGTGTTCCTAATAATCCTTTAGGTGAGTGTATAGTAGCCTAAGAGCAGAATAGCCTACCTATTATTATTATTATTATTATTTGTGGCACTTTCTTGCAGGATTTCACTGAACATATCAGACAACGAGGGTGCACGCTCTGATGTCCTTCTCCTACACTGGGTGCTGCTCCGTCTCAGTCTCCACGCGGGTTCTCCGCATCCATCGCGGCCTGGATCATTTCTCGTGCGCGCTGATTTATTTCCGCATCGGCATTACATGTTTTGCAAATCGCTGTCGGTGGGTCTTTCTCAGATATACTGAAATACGTCCACACCGCAGACATGTTGCTTCAGACAAGCACGTGCAGGTCGCGGTTTCTGTTTGCGTCATCACAACATTTCGGCCGTATTGTTTCGGTGGCCGAATATTCGGTGCATCCCTACTCCTGACCCTGAGCTTTGACCTGTGATAATGAGATGAAGGTCAGTGACTCAAGGCCAGTGCTGCAGTGATGGATAACACACAGACTAGACCTTGAGACAGTGTGTTTCTGGTGTTTGACGTGCTGATTTATGGCAGTATTATCACAGTAATGACTGATACAGTCACACCTGCAGCATCATAAAACACGCCACAGCTCGCACAGGACAAAACAAACCAGTGTTTCCAGAAGAGTAACGTCTACAAAACTAGACCACAGCTCTCTGCAATGCTTCACTCTGGTCAGATTCGACTGAATCCTGAAGAATGCTTTCAGATCGGTGTCATGTCATATAAATACATAAAGTTTGATATATAAGCATCACACAGCTCTCATATAGTTTAGGGATGCATGATATATATCGCCCATCATATTCATGTAAAGAATGCTGGGTCATTCCGTGTCAAATCAACCAAATTTTTGATTTTGCTCATATTTTTTCTGAAGAAAGACAAATATAAAACAGTGATGAAAGCCCAAATATGAAACATCACAGATGTGTATTGTTTGAGTAATCACTGTTGTGTAGAGGAGGGTCAAACTGTTTTCACCTGAGATCTGGAGCCAAATTACAGGGGTGTAAAGATGGCTTCAGAAAGATGGCAGCATCATTATTTTATTTCCACACAGAGATTGGTAGATCTATTAGTGAAATCTGTTGACTTCATCAATCTGTGTTGCATTATATGCCAACGGTGACCGTTGTATAAATAAGCACTTCTTGCCCCAAGTTTGCATGCCTGTAACTCAAGGAGTATTAAAGATATCTCAATATCCTTTTAGATTCTGATTCTTAATAAACTTTTCTTTTGGTATTTTCATTTTAAAGGCTCTCGATGGTTCAGTCCCAGAGATATGGAGATCTCAATGCGGTTCCATGAGTAAATTGTCCATATTTTTCAGTGGTCAAAAACCAAATGTGGGTCTCTTTGCACACAGCTGATACATTTTTGTACGCATATTCAAGATATCTCAATATCCTTCTAGATTCTCATTCTTATGAAACTTTTCTTTTGAAATCCAAATTTTCAAGGTCCTATATGGTTCAGTCCCATAGATATGGGGATCTCGAAGCAGCTCCATGTTCAATTTGTTGAATTTTACCCATTTTCAGTGATTGAAAACCAATTGTGGCTCACTTTGCACACAGCTGATGCATTTAAAGAGGAATGTCTGAAGAATAAATCATGTTTAAAGTAATGTTTCCCTCTATAAAAAGATTTTTTTGAGTACTAAAAATACACTGAAAAGTTGAGGCACATTAAACGTGCATTTATAAGATTCTATATTTAAATCAGTTTCAGGGATATTTGGAAGATTTTGTTCATTTTAACAGCTTCTGAAGAGTTCAAATACACAGTATAGTAAGCGCATTGACATCCCTATATCTCTGGATTGAACCATAGGGCCTTAAAAATGAAGATTCAAAAAGAAAAGTTTCATAAGAACGAGAATCTAAAGTGGCATTAAGATATCTTTAACACTTCTTGAATTTCAGACATGTAAACTTCAGAAAAATGTTCGTTTTCGGCACTCAGAGGGTGTGTTTTATCATGTTTTCCAATATCAAAACACAACAACTATCAGCTGTTCAAAAAATTACCTATATTTGGCTCAACAAATTGAACATGGAGTCACATTGGGGTCCCAATATCTCTGGGACTGAACTATATAGGGCCTTAAAAATAAAGATACCAAAAGAAAAGTTTCATAAGAATGAGAATCTAGAAGGATATTGAGATATCTTGAATACTTTTTGAGTCACAGGTACACAAACTTTAGAAAAGGAATATTTATGGCACTCAGACAGGAATGTTATGCAACTGGGTTTTGCATAACACATTTGGGTTTTGACCACTGAAAACTGGTAAAATTTGAATGTGGAGCTGCGTTGAGATCTCCATATCTCTGGGATCGATCTATACAGGACCTTGGAAATTAAGATTTCAAAAAGAAAAGTTTATTAAGAATCAGAATCTAAAAGGATATTGAGATATCTTTAATACTTCTGGAGTTACAGGCTTGCAAACTTGGGGCAAGAAGTGCTTTTTTCCCATTGTTGAACGGTCACCGTTGGCATATAATGCAACACAGATTGATGAAGTCAACAGATTTCACTAATAGATCTACCAATCTCTGTGTGGAAATAAAATAATGATGCTGCCATCTTTCTGAAGCCATCTTTACACCCCTGTAATTTGGCTCCAGATCTCAGGTGAAAACAGTTTGACCCTCCTCTACACAACAGTGATTACTCAAACAATACACATCTGTGATGTTTCATATTTGGGCTTTCATCACTGTTTATGTTGGATGCGTTTGGCTAATAAACGCGGTAGTAAAGCGCTCCAGATTACGGCGCTCATCTTTAGCATTAGCTCGCGCAGCTCAAACAGCAATGCATTATCAGGACTGTCATTACATAACATTACAAGGAGAACAGTACTGGAATACTGGTTTAGTTGCCGTTTCGTGTTTTAGTGTCCATTACACGTTCACGTTGTTTTGTGCAGATATCAGTTGTAATATTGTGTTTATGTTGCATAATATAATAAATCTCAACTGAGTTTGGTTCATTAATTAACCTGCTAATAGTTTCCTCGCTCTACAGCAATGATGTTATTTGAAACAGTAATGTTCATAAAAACAAAAAACATTGATGCATTATTAATAATAACTAGCACTTTTCTCTCATTATTTTCATAAACAATATGCTTGTCTAGGCTATAACATTTCATTTATCCATGGCATATGCGTTTTTATTTTTATACGTGTTGTTCAATGACTTGTTTGCTTTATTTCATTTCTTTGATAAAGAAATTTGGGCCATTGGCGTGCAAAACTAATTTTATGTTGGATTTATGGCCAGGCTCTGAAAAATGATACAAACATTTAGATTTATAGACAAATATATCAGTTGTCGGCTTTCAAATATAAAGAATTACCAGTTATCAGTGCATCCCTAATAAGTATGTCCAACTTTATTTGCAATCATAATTCAGGGGAAATGTGTTTATTAATCACGAGAACACACGCTTCATTGTCATGATGCAAATCATTTCTTCGTATTGGTTTGTGATCATGAGAGTCATATCATCTTCTAGATCTCTCAAAGCTTTAGAAACACCAGTGAGTGTGTGTGTGTGTTCTTTCACATGCGCAGTGACACACACACACACACACTGATGTAAGTGTGATGATGATGATGATTCAGAATATTCCAGAAGCGCCTCAGACTACTCACTATCACATCAATGTGCGAATGAAAATAATAATCCACACACACACACACACACACACACACACACACACGAGCAAATCAACTCCAGCCGCCCGTCCGTCTATCTTTAGAGAGTGATCAGCTGGTCTCTGACACACACGTTCAGCTTCAGTGTGTGTCACGTGATCTTTCACAGATGATCAGAGAGGTTTAGTTTGTGTTTGTATAGATTGATCAGACTGATTCTGGAGTCAACTCATGCTAAAGACTAACTAGATTAATAACAGCACTAATTGTGACTAATTGTGTGAACATAAACAGTGGAGAAAGTAAACGCATGTGTATCAGTGTATTGAATCCGTGCAGCTCTTAAAGTGACAGTAGCCTCATATTCCTGCTCCTGTCAATCAAACAACACAAGACAACGAAACATGAACTCTTGACTGAACTGACTGGAAGTTTAATAATGAATAATTCATATTTCATTTATAAAGTGGAGACTATGCGGTGCTATGATTATTCATTTTCTAATCCTAAAAATTACTGTTATGTTTAGCAGTGTTTTGTTTATTCGTATGTTTGTTATATTGTATTTGTGCATAATTTCACAAATTTCATTACGGACAGTTGACTTGTCATTTAACAATATTTGAAATGTGTGTGAGTTAGGCTAGTAGTTTTGGTGTCACACCCTCATCTGTGGCCCTGCAGCTCAGCAGCAGTCCTGGTCTCACCGGTGTATCCGTGGCGATAGCCAACTATGCATTCTATGGGTTTCTTTTATGCCAAAAATCATTAGGATATTAAGATCATGCTCCATGAAGATATTTTGTGAATGTCCTGCCGTAAATATATCAGAAATGTATTATTAGTAGTAATATGCATTGCTAAGGACTTCATTGGGACAACTTTAAAGGAGATTTTATCAATATTTAGATTTTTTTTGGCAACCTGAGGTTCCAGATTTTCAAATATTGTCCTAACAAACCACACATCAATGGGAAGATTATTCATTTTAATAAAAAAATGGTCGACAGTTACCCAGTTTACTTGTCTTTTAACAATGTATATGAGAGTATTGGTGTCACAACATTATTAACAAAGACTGTAATAACTAGGCCTATTTTATTTGTTTTATTTATTTATTTAAAAAAAAAAATTGTGTGTGGCGGTGGGCCGACCGGGCCAGTAGAAGAAATCCTTAACTATTAACAACAACACAACTAAAAACACTAACACTAATAATAACAACACCACCAGCACTAATAATAACACTAAATACACCAAAAACAGCGCTAATAACACGACAGCAGCACTGCCGTAAATAAACACACACGGTTATAAACACAAGGACATCCTCCTCATCCTCATCTCTCACCGTCGATGTCTCCCAGTGTGAACTCATCGCCCAGCTCGGATAAGCTCGGGTCCATAGTGTCCATGAACTCGGTGGCGTCCATCCTCGCGCAGCTCCGGGCGCGGTGTCCCGTGTGTCTCTGTCGGCTTATTCCCTCCTCAGAACTCGCTCAACGCATCCAGACTCTCCGTGTGTTCCGCTGACGGACGAGCGTTTACCGACCAGACGCCGCCATCTTGCGCCTCAGCATTGACGTCATTCACAAACAGCGCTTGTCAATGACGCGCTCCTCTGATTGGCTCGCGCTCGGCGATGGCCGTCGTAAGATCGGGCGCTGTCGACCAATCAGATCGCTCTCTCGAGCGTGGCCTGATTGTACGTCGATGAGCAGAGGCGCTTTAGTCATTTGCATGGGACCCTCCCCCTCAGATTAAACCCCGCCCACGCCGCTCTAAGCGAATGAAGACCGTTATGAATATGTAATGAGCAGGTAGCGGGTTGGCTAGAGGTCAGATGAATATGTAAATACAGCAGAACAGACTCTAGCGTGTGTGTGTGTGTTGTTACATCATTATTAGCATCATCTTCACACAACCACCAGAGACAGTTGCAAATACTTCAAAAGTTAAATATTTATTATAGTATAATAGTATTTAAACTTTTAAAAGGTGACATTCTAAAATATATCTGTAGTGTAGTGCAAATATAATCTGTTTTATGATCAGCTGTCGTAAGATTAGAAAAGGTTATGAAACAACTTCCATTTAAAGCTGTTTAGATATGTTTATATGTCAACTTGATAACACGCAATACAAACAGAAGAACATGGGGAAGATCATTTTTATTGTTATATTATTACTACTTTTCTGCCTTATGACCCATGATAAAATAAAATTATAGTCCTTTGTAGACTCATAAATCAGTAAATATATCAGTAAAACATTGTTACCTTGAAAATACATAAACTTCTTTTCCAAAATTAACCCCAAAACAATAATAAAAAGTAAAATATCACGATTGGCTTAATAAAACACTGTTAATCAAGAGGGAAAAAGCAAAAGCAAGGGTTTTTGAGAATAAAATGATTAATCACTCGCAGGATGAAAACATGTTTGATAAATAAAGACATCAGTCTCGCACATGTTCACGCGTGTTTATTTGTGTTCGGCTGCTTCAGGAAACAAACACACAGTGTTCAGTCAGTCCGATCTCACTAAACCAACACACACACACACACCAGAGCAGAACTCAATAACCACCGACTGTTCAAACACACAACCTGAAGCTCACTATAATGTGCTCAATGCAAAGCATGTTTATCATGAATGAGCGGATAATTGATACTGAATGCAGGTTTATATCAATAGGTAAAAACTAGTCTAAAAATTTGTTTTTTTCTGTTGAAACGCATCTATAAATCTGAATGAAATGCAGCCGTAAGCTGTAAGAGCACTGCATTAATGTCCACCCATCCTTCACTTGTTCCAGTAAATCTCGTAGGAGTTGCGTTCAGTGTAGGCGTTGTCCTCGGCTCCGTTTGCAGACCGAACTCTCTCCTTCACCACTTTGATGACCAGTCCTCCGGCCAGTGCGATTCCCGCCGCCGCTCGTCCGATCTCGGTCAGGATGCGTGCAGTTGTTCCGACGCCGTTCAGTGCGGTTGAACTGGCGCAGGAGGAGGTCACTGCGCTCGTCTGCGCTGCATTAGCAACACCAGCACTGACTGCTCCGCCCTCTAGCACAGCCCCCATCACTGCTCCCGCCCCTACAGCTCCACCCACTCCTGCAGCCACGCCCACCACTGCAGCACCCATCGCTCCCACCTGCTGTAGTGCTTCCAGCGCCGCCTCCCGCGGTCCTGCGGCTTCTGCGCCCGCTAGCGCTCCCACCGACCCTCCCAACACACCGCCCGTCGCCGCTCCCAGAGCCACCGCCGTCTTCCCGGTCGCGGCCGCAACCATCACTCCAAACGCTTGGCCTACGCCTGCACATCCTCCGACTAATCCCACCGATCCACCCATCACAGAGGCTCCCGCCGCCACCGCCAGAGGAGCCGCGGCTCCAAAAACGGCCCCGACCGCCATACCAGTGGCTCCGGCTGCAACCAGCACCTTCACGCGGTCCAGAACCTTCCCGGAGAGCGCGGCTTCAGTTCGCACGCGGCTCAGAGCGGAGCGCAGCACCTGACGTCTGCTAATGGCCATCCCACTTCCTGTCCGACCCCGCCACACTGCAACACAAAGAACCCGAGGCAGAACACACACTTAAACATAAACTTCACTCCTCCCACCTCATTAGCCAAGTTTACAGACACTTTTTACACACTTTTGATAGACAATGTGAATATGCGTAAAAAATACGTTTTTTAAATTTTTTTTCTCTAAATTAATTTTTTCTCTAAATTTAATGATTTTATTCACAACATTTTATTTAGACTTTATTCTCTAAAATGTAATGATTTTGTAATTTATCTGTCTGTCTGTAATATAAATGTATCTCGGTTTAAGAATATATATTATATTTATACTGTAAAATAGAGAATCACTTCTTGCAGTGCGGCGCTGCTGCTCGTCCCGAATGGCGCGTTCGGCCTGCAGGAACACGTTGTTTGTGTAACACGCTCCGCCCGCGTTCTCCACCATCTTCTGCACCGTCTCCAGCAGGTGGCGCACCTGCGCGCGGTTCTCCGGCGCTCTGTTGTTGATGACGCAGTAGCGTCCGCCGCAGCGGCGCAGCAGGACCGTCAGTCGCTCCGGAGTGGATCCGTCGCCCAGGAAACTCTCCATCCCGTCCTCCTCCAGCTCGTCTCCGCGCGTGAATAGCACCACCGTGTGGCGGAGGGCCTCCTCGCCGAACACACGTAGCATCTCCGTCACGACCCGGTCCTCGTCCTCCGTGAAGCGGCCCAGAGGGATCACCAGCAGGAACGCGTGCGGGCCGGGAGCCGTCAGCGCCACACACTTGGCAATCTCGGCATAAACGTGACCCTCGTCGAACCGAGTGTCGCCGAATCCTGGCATGTCCACGACCAGAACCCTCTTCATCCCGCCGCACTCCTCTTCCTCACGCAGCTCCGCGCTGCCGCACTCACACACGTGGGTCACCGAACTCGCCCGCAGCGCCGACAGGAAGTGGCGTCGCCCTAAGATGGTGTTTCCTGTGGCGCTCTTGCCTGACCCCGTGCGGCCAATCAGAACCAGTCTCAGCTCCGCCCTATCGCTCTCCTCCTCCTCAGATCCCGACTGATCTGGAATCAGAACCACAATCCACATTTACTGACAAGAGCCACTTTCATCATCTAATACTTCATATATATTATTACAATTTAATGAAATACACAATTCAACACAAAACATGTGTCTCAACAGAACATGAGGATTAAAACGAGAACATAATTTAAATATATTAATAATATATGACTTTTATTTACATAAATGTTATTTGAAAAAATGTAAAATTTAAATTCAGTGTTTTTCTGCCTTATAAGAAAGAAAAGGATGTAGAATATAAATGACAGTATATTATAGTTCTTTAGATTTTGTCACCTTGAAAACGTTGCAGTTTCATAATCTTACGACACTGAAAATATGCATTTGATAGTACTGATAATAAACATCACCAGCCTGATAATGATCAAATTAATACACCTGTCCAAAAATGGGGTTAAAAATTTAAAGAAAAAAAAAATCTAATAGTATTTTTTCCCCCATATATTAATAATGTTACTTATTTTATTAAAAGTTTATACTAAAATGTATGTTGTTTTCCATCTAAATAGCCCATAAACCACATGTTGTAGGAACGAACTTTTAACGGTTATATCAGTTATTAACGGTTTTAACGAACTTTTAACGGTTATATCAGTTATTAACGGTTTTAACGAACTTTTAACGGTTATATCAGTTATTAACGGTTTTAACGAACTTTATCGGTTTGAACCATACCGTTCGGCAGAATGTTTTCTAGGGTTATTGATTTGCCATAATCATGAACTCATGTTATCAGAACCATGAAGCAGATTTTGCTATGAGGAACACATGTAAATAAACAAAGTGTATCTGTTTAGACGCACACACACATCCCGTTAGTGACACACAAAAGCAGTATGGCGTCCATGCTGATGTTTACACACCTGGAAAAGCGTTTCCAGACATGATGCTGGCGCCAGAGTCACACTGACGGAGTTCCTGACGGACTCTCGGCGGTTCTGCTGGGTTCTGCCGGTCTGTAGTTCAGAGACTCGTTCTGCGCAGGAGCGGAAGATCAAACGTCATCAGTCGGAGCGCGAGAGGAGAGGATTTGGCGCCAACGGCCGGACACTGAGAGGAGCTTCCACGCTGGACAGTTGCTCTTCTGACCATCGTTCCCTACACAGATGACTAGGCTTTGGAGCAGAAGTGTGGATTATATATGTTTGTATTGATTTTGTATAAAATAAATCATAAATTGGAGGGGCGAGGGGGTCTTTTACACAGCATATATAAATGCACACACATGCATGTATATATTTAAGAAAAATATGTATTAAATATTAATATATAATATAAATTATATATATATATATATATATATATATATATATACAACATGCTAATATTATTTTTTTTATATATATATTAAATGTGATTAATCGATTGACATGTCCAAGTTGTTTAAAACAATCACTTTCTGTTTATTTTGATGAATAAAATAATTTTTTGTTCAATAAATATAATGCCATTAAAATATGTTCATTTTAAAAATACAGAAACAAAATTATTTTTAAAAAGCATTGAAGGAGATCCCACAATAATTTAATACAGATTTACAGTAATAATAATATCATATTAAATTATATGATTAATATCATATTTTTAAATATGATGGTTTCATTATAATTATGGTGATTATTTCACCCAACTTTATATAGGATATTTCCCATCTGAATCTAACCATGTCATGTCAACAAATGGAAAATACAGTTATTATCCTATTAATTATTGTCTATATACCCTACTTTTACATATTTATTCACATTCATATTTACATACTTGCTTTGCATTGCATTCTAAAGCTGTCAGTCGAGGAAACAGCAGTCCAATCACAGGCAGAAGGATGAAGTTTAACATCGCTTTGAGAGACCCCAAAGAAGTTTAATAAATCTGTAATCCGAACCCCTAGTTCGTATTATCTACGTCATGAATGGTAAAATCACAGACAAGCAGTGCTTTATCGGCAGTGACCAATAATCTTTCAAAGATAAATCTCAGCAGCTGCTTCACTTTTGTGAAATATCCATCTACAAACAATTATGAATTTGAAATAAGAAACTGGTCAATCTTTATGTTGAAATAATGCTAATAATAGTATAGTTTGACTAATTTAAAATCAGCTAGTTAACTTATTTTAGATTCTAAACTTTCATTGATTTAACAAATGTTATAATTTGTCACACTTCTGTCTAGATCAGACATTTGAATATGAATACACTAGGTCCAAGCTAATGGAACACTGATCACCATCATGGTGACTTCAAAACAATTACAGTGGTAATTAATGCATTTCTTACAGTGGCATGATCATGTGAAATCACAGTGAAACAAGAGCAGTAAGTTACTGTGATGTCTGCTGTAGATTAACAGCAATTCATAAGAAAATGTCACTGTAAAATTCTGGCTACAGTAATTAATTATAAAACAATACTCTATAATTCTGTAAAATCCTGGCTTTTTTATTTACAGTGTACACACACGCACACACACGCCTCAAAAAGTATTAAGGCACATTTAAAAAAATACACCCTGCACATACAATATAAAAGTCCACATATAACATAAAAAATAAATGGTTTTATTATTAAGAAATACAGAACAAGCTCACTTTTGAAATAAAACATTATATATATTTCATTATTTATATATCTCAGATCCGAAGCTTTTGTAGTTTTCTGCGGATCTCTGGGATGTTTTCATCCACTTGTGTCTCTTCCACCTCTTTTCTCACAGCCTTGCATTTCTGCTTATAATAACGCTCACACTCTTTTAAATGTTGGTCCTTCTTTTTCAGCTGCTCCTCCAACTCTTTAATTCTCAGGTCTTTTTCCCGCCCGGATTGTTTCAGTTTTTTAATGGTTTCCTCCAGTTTGGTCTTTTCTCCAGTAAACGTGGCTGTTAATTCCAGCATCTTCTGATTGTAGTGTTTTCTAAGCTCTTCTTCCTTGTCCTTCAGCATTTTGTCCACACCCTGAAACATGTCACTGGTGTAATATTTATCCTCATTCATGCGCAGCATGCTATCGACCTTATCCAGGAACTCCAAAACTTGCTTGCGATCATGATCTCTTGTGTTGTCGAACACATGATAGCGTCCGCCACATAATCTGATGAGCTGTTTCACATCATCATGCGCTTCACTCAGTGTCTTCTCAAAGCTTTCTGTGAGTTTATCACCGTGAGTGAAGAGGACGATTGTGTGTTTATCGGCTTCTTCTCCGAATACGGCTCTGATCTTCTCCACGGAGCGTTTCTCTTCTTCAGTGAACGGTCCAGGCTTAATGACCAGGATGATGGCGTGAGGTCCAGGTGCCGTCATGTTGACACATTTACTCATCTCCTTGATGGTTTCTTTCTCTGAAAGTGAAGTATCAAAGATGCCTGGGCAATCCACCAGCATCAGCTGACGGCCGGCCACTTCTCCAGATTTTTTCCAGCACGCTTTAGTAACAGAAGATGCACTTTGGGCGGCTCTGAACGCGTTTCTGCCCAGGATGGTGTTTCCTGAAGAACTTTTCCCAGCTCCGGTCTTTCCTACAAGCACCATCCTTCTCATGGACACTAAACCATCAAGAGAAACAAAAAGCTGATTTTAAATACAGAAGATGTGCAGAATGCATTTATTTACCAACTACTTTTCTACAATGAATGATATCAAATGACCAGATGTATACTGTGGGCATATACTTACAATTTGGATGTTCAAAATCAAAACTACCTCCTCTTTTCCTTGTCTGAACGTCATCAGGATCTAAAAAAGGGAAAACATTTGAAAACACAAGAGCCTAAATGATCACAGGAAAAGATTAAGGCATTGACTTCTTTAATAACTCAAAGTAAGTCCTGTTTAAGGGTTTAGCATTCATGGAAACACAATTTACTAATCTACTAATTTGATTTAACTTAGACTCTTTAGACTCTTTTGGTACACTCTCAAAAAGGATGTCACTTTTTTGTGTTAGTGCTATTTTAACACAGTTTGAAAAAAAAAACAAAGTGTATCCAACACAAAATGTGTTAATTGTCCTCCAATCACAAGGTGCATTTACACAGTTAGCGTCCTCTCCTGCTTTAAGTTAGCGTTACTGGTAACGTTATTTTCCATACAGGAGAGGCGGTGCAGTGAAATTTGACGGGAGTTTCACAGTTTGTCTTCAAAATATTAGAGGTAAGTTAATTCATCCTTTTTTTAAATCGGTGAACGACTTGAATGCTCATATGCCAGATATATTTGCTATTAGAACAGATAGTTGTTTGTTTAATTTTTATTTACACAGCGATCTCTCGTGCTTACTAGTAACGTTAACTTACGAGTCTTTCACAGTTTCTCCTCAAAACATTTTGAGGTAATTTTATCCCACTTTTTAATTGGTGAACAACTTGAATGCTCATAAGTCTGGTATTTGGATTTATTTGTTATTAGAAACTATAAAAAGCTTACAATGCTTTTGGGAAACGCAACCCAGGACAGTTGCGTTTACACAGCGGCCTCGTGATTAACGTTACGGTACTCACAGTTTCTCAAAACATTTAGAAGTAACTTATCCCTCTTTTTCATCGGTGAACAACTTGAATACGCATATGTCGGATATTTGGATGTTTTGGGATATTTTGTTGTTGTTTGTGAAATTTTCAGTCGGTCAAGGTGCATTTACAGCAGCGACCTCTCGTCCTTTCTGGTATTTTCTCAATAGGAGACGCGGTACAGTAAGGTCTGATGGTTAACGTTACCCAGTCAACATTCTGAACTCACAGTGATCTCACCCTGTGGTCACAATGTGAGAAATGTGAGGTCACAGTGATCTAAAAGTGTAACCTCATAGCACACTCACTGTGTGCTCATACTATGGCCACAGTGTGAGCTCACCCCAGCTAGAAATGTTATTGTTCGAAGAATGTTCATTATGTTATGTTCTTGTAAAGTTTTCAGTAGCTAGTTCTTCTGCCTTCTGGGAAACTGGGAACTCTTATCACTAAATCACTAGAATGTTTTTAGAGACCTTTTAGGAGAACATTCTGGTCAAGCTCCATCACCATTAAACAACTCCAAAAACAGCATTAGCTTACTTTATTTCTGGCATATGTGTACAGAAGTTCTTATTGAGATTAAAAGAGGTTTAGATGTTGAAGTTCGTTTGAAATTAATCGTCTGGTCACCATTATGGAGATCAGTGTTTGCTTTAGTTGGGCTCTTTGGCCTTGACTTTTTAACGTTAGCTTTTCTCTGGCTGCTGTAATTGTTTGTTATGGCAAGTACAGCAAGTAAAAATGTGATCTAGTTTATTGGCTACTTGTTGATAATAAAGATATTATCATGATTTAGTGGCCTGACTTCAACCAGAGTCTAATATTTGGTACCAGTTTTACATCATCATCCTGGGATTCTACAGCATGAGATCCAGCAGCAATTTAATCAGAAAAGCTAAAGGATTCAATGAAAATAAAAACTGTGTACAATAAGTTTAAAACTCCTATATATCATATGCCAATTCTTAATGTGTGAGTGAGTAGTCAACTACTTTTTGCACCATGAAGGCTAATACTATGCTTAATCAGTATATGCATACATAAAAAACGGGTGTTTTTATTTGCCTTCTTTCAGCTTCAAATGGAGGAAACATACTAGTTACAGTTCTTCTAGATGAACAGGAGCATCTCAAGAGTGTTGCAGAAGTAATTGATGTGCTTAATATTCACGTCATTTCAATTTCATAATGTTAATGTACCAGTCAAGTTACATATTTAAAAAAGGATTCATTTAGTTAAACTGGTTAAATCACATCTGACACAAACCTGTGAATATTTTAACACACTGTCTGTGTTAAGAAGAATAACACACTGGGCGAGTTAAAACTAACACAAAATGTGTTGTCCTAGACACACAGGTGTGTTAAGAAATATTATTTCAACAGAGTTTTTTCAAAATAACAGAAAACACTTTAAAAGACGACTTAAAATTGTAAATAACAAAAGATAAATGATGTTTAGATTTAACAAGCTAAACACAGACCTCCATAAAAACGAAAGTAAAACAAATAGCAAACAGAAGAACAGATCTCGGCTAAATATCTGCATAAATAGCCTAAACTATACGATTGGAAGTTACCTTCTGTCTCTGCTGAGGTACTTGAAGACGACATGATTTAGATTCTGTGTAAATTACAGCGATATTCCTCCAGATAATGGCGGATCTCTCGGCGTGACGGCTCCTTTAAGTGAACGGTGAGAGAAGATTTGCTTTTGTAGCCTGTATTAATATATTAATACAAGACAGAAGAATAATAATACCCTTTCTGCACACTGCTCAGCCACTAGTTAGTCATATATAAGTGAAATGTGTGCATACATATCAATCACAGGCCAAACATTACTAAATGTGGCTGAATTTAAAAAGCCAGAAGTGTTACTAAATGAGCTGAGCCTAAAAACAGCCGGAATACCGCCATGAGTGCGAATTAATACCGCCTGCACTTTACACAGATCAGGTTATGTTGCCAAGTCCGCGGTTTACTTGAACACTGTTGGACTGTTTTCTGAATAATGTGATATTTATATAATAAGTCATGTAAAATTCAAGCAGGGAAACCCCGCCAAAAAACGTAGATTTTACCCCCCGGAACGCGTTTTTTACCGGGCACCCCCTGACACGCGTCTGGGCTAGTTTTGTGCTAGCTTTCATTAGCAATTGGGCGGGTTTTGTGGTGAAAATCTGTCAATCCTGCGAGTGATACCAAGCAGGAAATGCGTAAAAAGCGAAACTAACCTGGAGAAAATACGCCAGCTTTTGGTGAGCTAATATAACTAATATATTACGAGATATATAGCACAGTAATCTGCACATTATTGAAGGTAAGTTTGATCATGTATAGTGTGCTAAATTACGAATATTCTTCGAGAATAAAAATCGATCTATCAGCTTTCCGAAGCTACACTACATACTCGTTTAATGTGAATATTGGCAAAATGATTAAAATGTCTGAAAAATGTATTTCTATTTGGAAGAAATCTGTGACATTTCTCACAGTTGATCACAAAATGATGAAAAATGCACAGACTACAGCAAAAACAGTAGTGTAGGCTACGGCTTATTTTAATGAACCTTTATTTTTCTTATCAAACGGCAATGTATCGTACAGCAGCATATATTTTACAGCACAAATAATATATGGTTCTTTCCTTTAACCCCTGCAGTAAAATGGCACCGTCTTCAACTTCTTTTTTTTGTTTAGTTTTTTCAGTATGAAACGCAAAACAGTTTCTACACACCTCCCACTGCAGTCATGGAAAGACACTTCTTTTGGATATGTTTCCAATGGAGTATAGCCTACTGCTTCCTACACGTGTGTGTGTAAAGCTGAATTCGTTTACATGGCTGACTGAATGCGATGTACTTCCATCCGCATCTGTAGATCATTGTAAAAGATTGCAACTATGGATGGGGCTGAAGAGAAGTCATCCTCTGTTTCACATCATCATGTTGTCTTACTGGGAAAAACAGGAAATGGGAAAAGTGCTACTGGAAACACCATCTTGGGAAGAAAATCATTCCTTTCAAAGTTAAGTTTTAAAACTGTAACACAAGAAGTCAAGTGTGAAAGCGTTACCAAAGATGGAGTGAATCTTAAAATTTATGACACACCAGGATTCTTTGACCCGGGAAATGATCTGACCCCTGAAGAGATGTTTATGAAATATTGGGGGCTTCCAGGGTTACACACTCCAGAGCCGCTTGTGATTCTGCTGGTGCTCAGACCTACACGATTCACTCCAGAAGAGAAACGCACCGTTGAGATCATTGAAGATTATCTGACAGACTGGCTCATAAAGAACACCTGGATCATTTTCACCGGAGGAGATGAGCTGGAGAGAGAAGGCCGTACCATAGAGGATTTAATAGAAGAGTCAGAGGAACTAAAAAAAGTTGTCCAGAAATTTGACAACAGATACTTTGTCTTTAATAATATCACAGAACATCCTAAACATGACGAAGTAAAAAAACTGATTGACGGCATTAGAAATGTTCAACCTCAGAAATGTAAGTAGTGTTAAGGTCAATATTAATTAAACATGTCAACGTTCTTTCCTCTGTAATATGGAGTTACTTTAAATAATCTCTTAGCATCATTACTTCTATTAATAGACATTTACATCTCTTTAAAGGAACACGCTGACTTTTTGTGACTTTAGCTTATTCACCGTATCCCCCAGAGTTAGATAAGTCCATACACACCATTCTCATCTCCGTGCGTGCCATAACTCTGTGTGACGCACCCACTGCTAGCCTAGCTTAGCACAAAGACTGGAGGTAAACGGCTCCAGCTAGCCTACTGCTCAATAAGTGACAAAATAACGCCAACATTTTCCTATTTACATGCTGTGATGTGTATAGTTACATCGTGTACTAAGACCGACGGAAAATGAAAAGTTGAAATGTTCTAGACCGATATGGCTAGGGACTGTACTCTCATTCCTGCGTAATAATCCAGGAACTTTGCTGCCGTACCATGGGTGCAGCGGCGCAATGATATTACACAGCGCCTGAAAATAGTCCCCAGCACGCTCCGTGTGTAAGCAGGTTGTCACGTTGGTTATGTTGACGGAAGTTAACCTGTTTTGTCACTTATTGAGCAGTAGGCTAGCTGGAGCCGTTTACCTCCAGTCTTTGTGCTAAGCTAGGCTAGCGGTGGGTGCGTCAGACAGAGTTATGGCACGCACGGAGATGAGAATGGTATGAATGGACTTATCTAACTCTGGGGGATACGGTGAATAAGCTAAAGTCACAAAAAGTCAGCGTGTTCCTTTAACATAAAAGCATACGTCAATACTGTTAGTGAAATTAAAGGATTAGTTCACTTCAGAATAAAAATGTCTTGATATTTTACTCGCCCCCATCTCATCCAAGATGTTCATGTCTTTCTTTCTTCAGTCGAAAAGAAATGAAGTTTTTTGAGGAAAACATTGCAGGATTTTTCTCCACATAATGGGACCCAACGGTTGAAGGTCCAAATCAGTGCAGTTTCAGAGGAAGGGCTTCAGAGGCTCTGATGATCCCACAGGAATAGGGTCTGATCTAGACAAACCATCTGACATTTTCAAAACAAATAAACATTTATATACTTTTTAACTTCAAATGCGCAACTTTGGTGTTATTCTTCTTCCCGGCGTATGATGTCATCACGTCGGAAAGGTCACGTGACGTCGGTGGAAGTGCCGACCCAGTGTTAAAATGAACGTGCAAAGACTGAATCAAACCCTTTACAAAAATAAAGGTAAAACAACGATGTCGGGCCATTTTAAAGTTGGAGGAGAACATGAGATGGAATTTTTCGGCACTGGGTCGGCACTTCCACCTACGTCACGTGACCTTTCCGACGCGATGACATCATACGCCGTGAAGAAGAGCAACACCGAAGTCAAGCATTTGAGGTTAAAAAGTATATAAATGTGTATTTTTATTGAAAATGGCGGATGGTTTGTCCAGCTCAGACTCTATTCCTCTGGGATCACCTCTGAAGCCCTTCCTCTGAAACTGCACTGATTTGGACACTCAACCGTTGCTTCCCATTGAAGTCCATTATGTGGAGAAAAATCCTGGAATGTTTTCCTCAAAAAAACGTTTATTTTCGACTGAAGAAATAAAGACATGAACGTCTTGGATGAGATTGGGGAGAGTAAATCATTAACTAATCCTTTAATTAGTCCTATTATGAGAGCTATAGTCAGTATTAATATTTAATTTTACCAGTGTTATTTTCTGTTCTTTTTCCATGTCGAACAGCTCCGGAGACAGAGGCTTTTCTACAGAGAAAGTCCCCAGCGGAGCAGGACACCGGCACCAGTGACAGAAGGGTACTTCTTTTGGGAAAGACTGGCTCTGGGAAGAGTGCAACGGGAAACACCATCCTGAGAGAAAACCTGTTTAGATCTGAGTGCAGCTTTAGCTCAGTTACAAAACACTGTGACATTCATACATCAGTCGTTTCAGGAAGAGAAGTGTCCGTTGTTGATACTCCTGGATTTTCAGATCTAACGTCAAATCCTGAGGATTTAGCTCAAGAAATGGCAAACAGTGTATCCCTCTGCAGTCCAGGGCCTCATGCCTTCCTCTATGTGCTGTCTCTCACAGGCAGAATCAGACATGAAGATCAACACCACATCACACATATTGAAAGAATTTATGGTAAAGACGTAGCAAAGTACACAATCCCTATATTCACCCACAGTGATCAGCTAGAGGGGAAGAGTGTGGAAGAGCTCATCAGACAGAATGAAACGCTTAGCAGGTTTGTTCAGCAGTGTGGAGGCAGATACCACATCATGAACAATAGAGACCTGAGGAACAGACAGCAGGTGAAGGATCTGCTGCAGAAGATTGACTCAATGGTAGAGCAGAACGGAGGAGGACACTACAGCAATCAGATGTTTGAAGACGCTCACAGATTCAGACGAGAGGAAGAAGAGAGACAGAGAGAGGAAGATCAACGGAGAGATCAACAAACTGTACAGACCGCAAAGGAAAGCTGGATTAAGAGAGCAAGGAAGACAGTTGAAGATTTTGTCTATTCAAAATATAGGCATTTTATTGCTGCAGCTCAGATGTTGCATTCATTAGCTCGGAGGATTGTTGAGCTTTTTCAGAATGCCACATGTATGACAGGACACGGGTCAGATGATAATGATCCCAAACACAAAAGCCAAACTAAAATGGAAGAAGCTCAGGGGCCTGTACCATGATGGTAGTTTAACAAACTCAGGGTTACAGGATTAGTTTCGAGTTGACAAAACCAAACCAATCTATTCAGGCTTTGATCCTGTAAGCTCCACCCACTGGCCCAAGAAGAACAGAATCCAGCAGCTGGTTGAAGGATTCTGCGTGTAAGCCTTTTCAGCATTTCTGTTAAATTCACTTAATTTATTAATATCTAATTTAAATCTGACTCCATGAATAAAGAGATCTGACTCCAATTTGATGTGACTTTGTTCATTTTTTTACGTTTGTAATTTAACAGCTGATGATTCGTTGTGATTTAATTTAGATTGTTGATTTATAGTATCTCTTGGATCCATCTCCGGCGTGATGACTCCGATATTTCGAATATTCCTATTTAATAATTGTTTAATCGACACGCCATCCTCAATAAACCCAGCGTGATGACTCCGATCTTTCAAATAATCCAATCTAATATTACTTCTGACCTATAAGGCTGCCAAAATAATAAACATACACTGTTTGTTAATTGGCCAGAGGAGAACTGGCACCCCGACTGAGCCTGGTTTCTCCCAAGGTTTATTTTTCTCCATTAGGACACCTGATGGAGTTTTGGTTCCTTGCCACTGTCGCCTCTGGCTTGCTCAGTTGGGGACACTACATTTTCAAATAAATATCCAAATAAATGTAATTACTAAACTAAATTATATCAACTACATTACTTGAATATATATGATAATTGAAATGAGCTGATGACATCACCGTTTTCTCCAGAGCGGCTGTACAGCCGAATCAAATTCTGTTCATTATTTTCCTGTTTAACACTGTGAAGCTGCTTTGAGACAATCTGCATTGTAAAAAGCGCTATATAAATAAAGGGGACTTGACTTGACTCTTATTTTCTAAAATTCGTTCCTCCACAGGACCCAGAGTCGCTCAGAGATAATGCTCGTGAATTTACATTACCTCACGGACACAAATGAGTTCTGATATTACAGAGGATTGCAGAGTGAACTATTTTACCCTTAAGCGAATCACACGTTTACTCAGAACAAAAAGCGTAATTGTATTAATAGTCACGAGAGCTTGTTAATAACAGTGGCAGTCAGGAATCGGATTGCCCCTCACGCTTGGCTCCGTGCTCCGGTCATGGGGTCCTCGGTTTGATCTGCCCTGACAGAAGGATTTGCGGAAACTCCTACAAACTCCGCATGCCACAGTACTAGAATAATGATTTCAGAAAAGATAAATCAAGATTAACATTTATTTTGGCCAGACAGAACTTACATAAACATAATTAAACATGAATCCATGGTACACAACTTTCAGCATAAAAATATAAAACACAATTACAAAGTAATATGAAAATAGTTTCAAAGAGTCATTATATCTGGCACAGTACACACAGTGTGTGTGCCTCTCGGACACTGACACAGCACCGCATGGGGGCTCTGGCTACAGAATGTTCCCCAATGGCAGCTCTGCTACCCTTCCTTAAATACCCAAACCAGAACAAAGGGTTTGCAAATATTTGCAACACAACACCTAGTTTGGGGGAGAGGATCAGATATCTTTGAGGAGACCACTCAAAAAGGGAGAACATAATTCTCATGTTTCAATCTTTCTCATTCTACCAGTGACAGCAGTGATGTTGAGACCATTTTACCAATCGCACTGAGACCTTTAAAAAGATACCACACATGACAGAGGAAAAACAATAGATTTACAAGATGCGTCATCTGTGGTATATCTGCATTCTGTGACAGAGGGAAGGGAGTCGGTGAGGGAGAGGGGGAGAAGGTTTTGGACAGGCCGATGTCCTACACTCCCTCTGTGAGATCTTCTCTCCAGATTAGTGATGTTTTATTGTTTAATTATTTTATTTATATAAAAATGACATCACACAAAGTGTTCTTTTGTCTCATTACAAAACAACAGTTCATATTTACAACAATTATATCATTATTTCAAGAAAATGACACTGAATGTCAGAACATCATAAAACACATAACCGAACACATTGAACACACCTGACACAACAGACATGACAGATTGGTTAAAATGGACTGAAACAGATACACTCTTGTGCATGAACATAAACTTTACCTTGTTTAAAAAAAAACAAATGCCAACTTTTTAAATATTTCATGTAAATCACATGACCTTAAGAAGAGGGTGTGCACACAGTGTATGAATACAGACTTTGGTCTTGTTGTCTGAGTCATTCAGGTTTGGTTGGTAAGGGCACATGTAAAAGCGTGGGACATTGTGAGTTCTCTATACTCTCTCCACTGTTGTCTGTTGTGTACACCTGGAACCAGTCATGGCAGAATTCCAGTCGCTGTCTCCTAGGTAAGGCACATTACTATCATTACTGACTCTGATTCTGGTACATCTTTACAGACAAAAGTTACAATCAAAGGTTAGTCCCTCCAGGATTTCGTAGGAATTTGTTTCTGATTTTGCAGTGGCTTTTCTCAAAATGTATTTAGTTTATTATTTTCTTCCAACATTTATTACTTTTCTGACCTCAAGAACCATTGGACTCTGTAATTTCTAACAGGAGAATTATATTTCAACCTGCATCTGCGTATTCGCAGAAATTTTAAGAAAACTAGTTTAAGTTTGCTTGTTTACCTTCTTTTTATTTAGGCTATTTAATAATTTACTTAATTTGTTATCATAGGAAATTGAATCATTGCTTGTCCATCATTTTGCGAGCAATGGGTAAGAGAGAAAAATGCTAAGTCGCAATATTGGAAATAACAAAAACTACCCGAGCTTATGGCATCTGACGCTGCATTAACGGCACATACAGAGACGATGAGAGATTAATCAAAACCATTTTCTTAATATTTCACTTGTGGCCCATTGCGGAAAAATTGGTATTTTCGTGAATCAAAGTATTTCGTGTTAAACAATTTGTTTTTGAAATGAGGAATAATTAAGCTAATCTATCTTTATATCCTTGCAGTGCATCGGTTATGCATTGATGGGCTGTGAAATATTGCAGGGCAAATGAATTGTAATATTAATTTAATAATAAAAGTCGCCTAATCATAATAATAATTTAATATGCCTTGCGTGCCCGTCCGCTGCTCCACCGTGAAGGGCTAAGCGGCGTCCACATGTGTGACATTAACTGTTTCATCCAAATCCACATGAAATGTTCAATGTTCAGTAGCTTTTACTGCAATGTCCGAGAGTCTCTCCTGTCTCATGGTGTTTCTCGTTGTGTTTTTCACTCGGCGCAAGCAAGACAAATTTCACACAATCACACATCGGCACAGTCAAGAATAACTTAGAGGATATTCGTTTGAGCGTTTTGTTCTGTCTGATCGGGGCTTTACTCTGCTGCTTCATCTGGTGACGTTCTTCAAGCAGAATGTGGCGGTGTTGTATATGTCCCGCCCCTCCACCACTGTGATTAGACGGCTGGGTTAAAAGTGACAGTGACGAGCCACTGTATCGAAATAAATACCTAGGGTTGTGTTTGTTTTCTTCTAAGAGAGTCGAGAAATAAGCAGATCTAGCAGTTTTTATGGCCTTTCTGTATGAAATCATGCTCTCTTTCCACGAAATGCGAAAAACCTCCAGTTTTGTTTTCTCCATTTTTCTGGCTGCTGTTTTAAGGGACCGGGTGTGCTCGTTGTACCACGGCGTTGGACTATTCTCTTTAATCTTCTTTAAGCGCAGAGGAGCAACTGTGTCTAAAGTGCTGGAAAAGTGAGACAAAAAATGCAGAGCGTTCATTCAGTGCTCAAGGCGTTCTTAAAACGCGGCACTCTCATTGGAAACTATTGGGAAAACAGGTCAGCTGAGTGAAAAAATGCTTTGGTGGACACACGGCCTAACTCTCTGAAGGGCTAGTTTTCTTGCTTATGAACGGGCCATTCATGTGGATTTAGATCTCGCTCAGCACGCCTGACTTAAGCCTTGTTTATACTCAAGGATGAGTTTAGTATAAAAATGATTAATAAATGCATGCACAATTATCCATGAACTTGATACATTTTGCAGATATTTTTTACTATCCACAAACAAATGCCTTTCAACTTGTGAGTGTAAAATACAGAATTGCATCAATGTGCAGCGAATGTGAATAAAACTGTTTTCTTTTGCATTAGTGTATCATAATTTGCACATGCAACAGAGAAGATGTGCATTTGTGGATCATGCGACACGCGTGCATTTATTGGCGTCTTTTCTGCGTCGATCTCATCTGATTCATTTGGATTTTGAGACTTTCTTTTCGTGTTTTCAAGCTTTTCACGACCCACACACAAGCAACTACCAGTGAATACGCCTGGTGCTGATTATTAATCAAAAATGTCTCTATTTGTACAAATCGCTGCACATTCAATGTAATTCTGTATTTTGCACACACAAGTTGAAAGGCATTTGTTTGTGGATAATAAAACATATCTGCAACATTTATCAAGTTCATGAAAAATTGTGCGTGCATTTATTAATCATTTTGAGACTAAAATCATCCCATACCGCTCGCGTTGGTAGTGCGCGTTGAGAGCGCGAGACCCCATTCCGCGTGGCGGTGTGCAGCGCATTTTTTGTAACTTTGCGCGCGGCTCCGCATCCGAAGATGCACGAGTTCAAGGCGAATCAGGCCGAGCATGACGTCTCATCACACCGGCACCCAGTTTGCATGTATTTTAAAGCATAAGCCATTTTATTGAAGATAAAGATCCATGTTTAATAAAAATGTGTAGCGAAATTAGGAAATATTTAAGAGATTGCGTTAATTTAGCCGTGTACATGTGTACATACATTTTGTTCTCATGTCACAAGTAATAATATCAAGGTTTACTGAGTTTTACACGATTCTTTTGTAGTAGCGGAGCTGATGGCTCACATCAGGAAACAATGTGTGAACAATAATGTATGTGTGTGTGTGTATAATAGAGAGAGTTGCAAATTACATGTATATGCATTTTATGTAAGTAGTCTGCTATACTGTTATAAAGATCTTATTAATTTACATTTTAGGCCCTATAAATAACAACTACACCAAATTATTATTTTTGCTCCAGTTTGGGCGTCTGAATAAAATGAAGCAGTTTTCTCCATATTCTCACCATATCATGGGCCATAAAAGCCTGGTGTATCAAAACACATGCACACTTTAAACAAAACAAAAAATGAATTTCTTAACTTTTTTTTTTTTTTTTACTATTTCAGGCTTTACAGGGTTGATGACAAGTTGGTATTTTTATAATATAACACAAAAGAACCTTAAACATTTCATTAGCCTACTTTTGAAGCATACACAAAATGTATAAAGTAGACAAATGTTTCTAACCAAAACTTAAAGTGCAAAGGAACATAAACACTTACTTAAAAAAAAATGCACCAACCCACAATGCATTGCGTATTACAAAGCCGTAATACAGAAATACAGTAGATTAACAGCAGTTGCTTACCGTGAACAAATCTTGCCCAGAATGCATTGTTTTCCACAGGAAATTGTTTACCGTGTGTGTTTGTTATAGCAAGAACTGCTGACACACTGTGATGTTGGCTTCTTAATGATGATAAATATGTGGTTTATTCACAAGTGCGTCAGCAGCAAAAACCTCTATATTGCTGTAAACAAGGGCATTACTTTTACTCTCAACAACACCTTGTAAGACGCAACGATGTTTCATCTACTAAATGTGTAACTGCACTTCCCTCTGCTCTCGGTCAAGGATTTCGCTGTGTTTGGTTAGTTTGTTGTAATAGTTTATTGTTGTTGTTGTCTCTCTGCTCATGATAGTGTAAAATCTTGTTATAATCTATCAAAATTGTATTTAGTATAACTAGGTTGTCATGTGCACAAAGCAAAAAAAACAAAAACAAAGTACGAAACGGTGTTAAACTCTCACAAATAATTATTAAAATGCCTGATAACATGCACATATTCTGAGTAATAATGTATTGTTTTTATACAGGTCTGAAGAGTTGGACACTCCACTGACGAGTGAACTGAGAGAAATGCTTAGAAACATTAAATCAACTGATGGACCCACTAAGAGATATTTACTCAAACCAACAGTCTTAACTGATGGAGGATTGCTAAGGAAAGAGATAATTGGACAAAAAAATGAAGACAAACCTCGTATGGTCATACTAATGGTTGGAGAAACGGGAACAGGGAAGTCCACCCTCATCAATGCAATGATCAATTACATCATGGGTGTCCGATGGGAACACAAGATTTGGCTGGAGGTCACTGAGATACTCGAAGACCAAACTACATCCCAGACAAAAGCCGTGACTGTGTATGAGGTTTATGCACAGAACAGTCCGTTGTTTCTCACTGTTATTGACACACCTGGATTTGGTGACACAGAGGGCTTTGATAAAGACAGACGCGTTTCTGAAGCTCTACAGCAGTTGTTCAGATCTGAGGACGGCATTCATGAAATTCATGCAGTGTGTCTCGTGCTGAAGACAACGGATGCTCGACTCCATGAGAGAAAGCGCTATATTTTGGATGAAATTTGGCAAAGATATAGAAAAACACATCTTACTGCTCTTCACAGTGAGGTTTTCCAGTCAGGATTTAGACCACATCATAGTACTGAGACTGCTCTCATTAGAGTTACAAATGATTTACTCTTATCATCCGATCGTGGTTGTATCTCTCTGTTAGTGTTACTCGATCTTAGCGCTGCGTTCGATACCATCGACCACAACATTCTTTTGAATAGACTCGAAAATGATGTTGGCATTAGTGGAATTGCATTGGCATGGTTTAAATCATACTTATCTGACCGTTATCAGTTTGTAGCAGTAAATGAAGAGATCTCACACCGATCACAAGTTCAGTATGGAGTACCGCAGGGCTCAGTGCTAGGACCGTTGCTCTTCACCCTGTACATGCTACCACTGGGAGATATCATTAGGAAGCATGGCGTTAGTTTTCATTGTTATGCTGACGATACTCAGCTCTATATTTCTTCACGCCCTGACGAAACTTACCAATTCACAAGATTAACAGAATGCATAGCTGATATAAAAAATTGGATGACTAGTAATTTCCTGCAACTTAATTCAGAAAAAACTGAATTTTTAATTATTGGACAAAAAAACTCCACATGTAGTAACCTAGAATACTGTCTAACACTTGATGGCTGCTCTGTCAAGTCCTCGTCGTCAGTTAGGAACCTGGGTGTGCTCTTTGATACCAATCTCTCATTTGAAAGCCATGTCTCTAACATCTGTAAAACTGCATTCTACCATCTTAAAAATATATCTAAATTACGGCACATGCTTTCAATGCAAAATGCTGAACAGTTAGTTCATGCGTTCATGACCTCAAGGCTAGATTATTGTAATGCTCTACTGGGTGGTTGCCCTGCTCGCTTAATAAATAAACTGCAGCTGGTCCAAAACGCAGCAGCTCGAGTTCTTACTAGAACCAGGAAGTATGACCATATTAGGCCGGTTCTGTCAACACTGCACTGGCTCCCTATTAAACATCGCATACATTTTAAAATCTTGCTAATTACTTACAAATCACTAAATGGTTTAGCTCCCCAGTACTTGAGCGAGCTCTTAACGCATTATACTCCATCACGTCTATTGTGGTCTCAAAACTCTGGCCAGTTGATAATACCTAGAATATCAAAATCAACTGCAGGCGGTCGATCCTTTTCCTATTTAGCACCTAAACTCTGGAACAGCCTTCCTAGCATTGTTCGGGAAGCAGACACACTCTGTCAGTTTAAATCTAGACTAAAAACACATCTCTTTACTATGGCATACACATAAAACATTTTAATTTATATTTTATTCAAATTGTTAGGCTGCATTAACTAGGTCAGCCGGAACCGGGAACACTTCCCATAACACCTGATGTACTCGTTACATCATAAGAAGAATGGCATCTACGCTAATGTTAGTCTCTCTGTTTATCCCGAGGTTTACTGCAGTCAGCCGGATCCGGGCCGTATCCAGATCAGATGGTGGACCAGCGCCCAGACATTACCAACGCATCCCTGAAGTGTCTGCAGAGACCGTGTTAATTAGTCTACCCTCTGAAATTGCTCATCAACATGGCATCCTCAATGGATCCATCTCCGGCGTGATGACTCCGATATTTCGAATATTCCTATTTAATAATTGTTTAATTGACACGCCATCCTCAATAAACCCGGTGTGATGCCTCCGATCTTTCGAATAATCTGATCTAATATAGGTCAGAAGTAATAAGGCTGCCAAAATAATAATCATACACTGTTTGTTAATTGGCCAGAGGAGAACTGGCACCCCGACTGAGCCTGGTTTCTCCCAAGGTTTATTTTTCTCCATTAGGACACCTGATGGAGTTTTGGTTCCTTGCCACTGTCGCCTCTGGCTTGCTCAGTTGGGGACACTAAATTTTCAACTAAATATCCAAATAAATGTAATTACTAAACTAAATTATATCAACTACATTACTTGAATATATATGATAATTGAAATGAGCTGATGACATCACCGTTTTCTCCAGAGCGGCTGTACAGCCGAATCAAATTCTGTTCATTATTTTCCTGTTTAACACTGTGAAGCTGCTTTGAGACAATCTGCATTGTAAAAAGCGCTATATAAATAAAGTTGACTTGACTTGACCTATCCCTTTAATTTCAGTGTCGATTCAACAGCAGTGATGTAGAATCAATCATATGGTAACGCTGATTCAATAATACTACCATTGATTATTTTTGTTAATTTCCATATTAATTCAGCATCAGTGATGTTGATTCAATAGCATTACCATTGTTTCAACATTAAATGTGAGTGCAAACGATATATTATCATTGATTTGTGGCTGAAATCTCAACATTGCTTCAACTGAGGGTGCAAGAGTGATACTGAACCAACATCACTTTGTAACGTTAATTCAATGCAATTAATGTTGACACATCAACACTGACTCAACATGCTATCTGGGATAGTCCGGTCAGGTAATTTCAAACAATGCAGGTCTATTGACCTCCCCGGAAACCGCAGTTGTCCCGAAGGGAATGGTTACATTATTAGTGGAGTACAGTTCCAAAAACGTTGGAATGCTCAGCATATTCGTTCTATTTATGAATCAAAACTTCAACTCAACACTAGTAAGTAACTAAAACTCTGACATTAGTTGTTTAAATGTTTTAATACTGCATTTTAATAATATATTTTTCATAACAAATCCCTTACAAAAATTAACAAAAATTTAGTTTTATTATTGTAAAAGTGTAGTAACCATTTTTTGGCGGATTGATTACCATTTGTATAACCAGAGTTTTATTACAAATACCATGGTTAATCTATGGTTAGTGTAGCAAAGCCATGGTTATTTCGTGGTTACCATGGTTTAACTGCAATAACCATGTGTTTTGGTTGTTTTTGTAGTGAAACTGTGGTTAATTTTTGTAATCAACAATTTAAAAATTAAAGGGATAATCACTCAAAAATGAAAATGTCATCAACCACTTACTCACCTGTATGAGTTTCTTCCCTCAAAATGGATATTTTGTCATTTATTTAATGTCCTGTTCTTCCAAAGCTTGCATAACCCTTCCATGACCCTTCTCAGTCAGCATTCACTTTCACCCCCCAACACACACACAGTAAAACTTAAAGGGGTCATGAACTGGCTTTTTAAATTTATTTATACTGTTGTCTGAGGTCAAATTATGACGGTCGCGTGTTTTTTACATTCAGAAACATCATAATGAATCAGTAATAGGCTATTTTCTGCCCTGGTTTTGAGCCTCTCTCCTGGAACGCTCTGTTTTTATGGGCGTGCCGCACTGAAGACTTGGAAGTAAACGCCCACTGCTATGATTGGATAAGATTTGCATATTATAATGAGCTCCGTCTCCCCCGTCATTACACGTGAGGAATTGTGTTGTAAGCGTGTGGGGAAACGGCAACCGGAATGATTCGCCCACAGGGCTCGCAAAATGACTATCAAACAAACACAATGATTCATCTCTCATCCACCCGCAATTGACTGGAATGTTTTTTTTTTTTTTATTACTTGGCCCGCCCAATCGGTGGATATAACCGCGAACCGCAACCGCATCGCTAACACACACACACATGCACACACACGCACAAGCATGATCAAAACTTCCGCGACTGTATTTTTCCTTCAAATATCAAGTCAGGAGAGTGAACAACGCACATCAAGAAAGGAATGTTGGAAAACACACAGCTCCGGGACGTTGGGCTTTGCGAGCCCTGGCCCATACATGTTTACAAACAAATCCGTGATGAAATGAAGGAACAAACGCGCAATGTATTCCCCACGTGAGCTGGATATTCATTAAAAATAAAATTCATCCATGCATTCATAATACTGGAATCCGAATGAAGCTTATGCGGTATGTTTATTGCTTGGAAGTTCGATCCGGTTTATCTCCACATAGGCCTGTGTTATTTATCTATAACGTCAGACGGGAGTCAGTGGGCGTGGCTACATAATCGGTGGGCGGGGCAACAGAATCAGGCGCTTTTCTTTGGTTACGGCGGCGTTTCACTGCTCTCTGACGTCAAGGGTTGGCATATTCTGAGATCGAGCGTTTGCTGAGCCTGCTGTCAATAAAAGCTTTTCTTTGACTAACAAGGACGTTTACAGCTCCGAAACTTACAGGATATTCTTTGAAATGAAAATGACCCCTGATTTACCCATCCTAGGTGTGTATGACTTTCTGATGAACACAATCAGAGTTATATTAATAAATATCCTGACACTTCCACGCTTTATAATGGCAGTGAACGGGGAACACCAGTTTGAATCTCAAAAAAAGAGCATCCATCCATTATAATAGTAAAATCGCTGGGTTTGTGTAAGAAAATATCCATATTTAACACATTATAAAGTAATTATCTAGCTTTCGCCAGACTGCCTTCCATATTCTGCTGCAATGTCAGATTAGCAATGCTAGAACTGATGTTTTTTGCATGTATTTGTGTACTCCATTTTGGGTGCTCGGCGCTAATCACATTATATAAGATGCTTTCGAATACAACTCGCAGCTTGCTCAATAAACAACGTATAGTCTGGAAAATATAGTAATACGATTACAAAGTGTTTTTTATTTTATTAAATTACCTGTAAAATAAGTATTTTAAGAGACTAAAACTGTGTGTGTGTGTGTGTGGGGGGGTGGTTCACTTTTGTAGTCATGCTGCAGCATTGATGAGCATCTGGGGAAAAGGCAAAGTCATCAACCATATCTTCTAGCCATGGGGAGACGAGACGAGACTGACAACCACTACATTGCCCTGGATAACAAGCTCACCCCTTGTCAAACGGCTGGTTCTCTGGGTGCATCGGATGAGCTCTTCAAGGCGCACTGTTTTTAACATATCCTATGACAACGCTCTCATCAACTTCTACACATCTCCAAGAGTGAAAGAACTGCTGCATAACGCCTGAGCTGATATCTAAAAGAAAAATGTTGCTCTGCTTTAGATGTGAAGGTCCACATGCCAATGCTCATTCACTGATTTCACATTTAAAGTTTGAACATGGCTTCTATATAGACTTGTTTACATCCAACAAGGTTGGACAAAACCATGTACTGTTATAAACAAAAGCATAACAGACAGATGTGTGAAATCACATTTATTTATTGTGAAAATGTCAAAAGCTGTACTAAAAGTAGTTCAGATGATGATGGTAGTCTTAGTTCTGTTCTGGGTGGGTTTTGTGTTATTTCAGTTCTGTTTTCAGTGACTGTCCTGTGATCATTGATTTGTCTCATTTTGTTAATGAGTGTGTTCAGTGTATTTAAGCTCTGTGTTTCTTCGTGTCTTTGTCTGCCCTCATCGTGTAATACCACTTGTTCTGTTCTTTATTGCAGTGTTTTTGAGGGTTTCTGTTTAAGTCTGATACTGCTGTATCTTCACTTTATTGCAACCAACACATGACAATAATAAAGCATATTCACATATGATAAAACTAAATGACATGTAAGAATAAAACCTAGATTTGTGGAGGAACTCCTCTTTGAGTGGCTCTGAATCTCACACTGCTGGTCCTGAAGATGAGCTTCAGCTTTGGATGGGGTCTCTCGCTGCAGCTGATCAGGACAGATTTATATGAACGAGATTGCTTGTCATTTATCATGTTAATTGCATAGAGCCGTGTTTTCTTTTACATGTGAATCTTTTCCTTTTTTTACACTAAGGACAGGTGGCTATTTCTTTGGCCTTTCCTTCTCCTTTCTTGTTCATGTCCATCAGGTCTAAAAGAAACATTAAATCATGAGATATTTCAAATGAGAGACACGTGAAGCTCAAAGTCAAGATCACTAAAAGGACTGCTGAACTCATCAATCCCATCACATCTGGTCAATTATGATTCCCTCCCTACTCTAGCTTGTGCTACACGGAGTAATGTCCAAAACTTAGTATTTCGGCGTCTGCTAAATGCATAGATGTAAATATGTTTGAAAGAAGACCAGGAGTCAAGATGTTCAATCAAATGAAGAGACTTTACTGAAGAATAGTTTGCAGTTTCATCGGTAGAGTCTCTCGAGGAGGTCAGACTCGACCGTACACAACATTTTATTACATCATTGCCAACAGGTGGACTACTTCTGATTGGCTAAGAACACATATAGTCTAAGCAATTTCCCACACATGGATAGATAGGAGAGCATGTCGCCATTAGTCAAAATAGTTGTCACACAATTCCTAGATTTAGACCGGGGGTGACCTCGGAGGTCGTGGAAAGGCGTCTTCGGGTCTGAACTGTCCCATGATTCCAATACCAGACCGGCACAGAACATTCAACACACACACAAAAGCACTAGGGAATCGCAGCTTCTTCAAGGTTGACTAACTATCAACAGGACAGACTACCAAAACATGCTGATAATACATTCCCTCCTCGGGAAGGAGTACAAATAATATTCACTTTATTCCCTAAAGCAGGGGTCTCTAATCTCGGTCCTGGAGGTCCACTGTCCTGCTGAGTTTAGCTCCAACCCCAAATAAACACACCCGAACCAACCAAACAGTGTCTTACAAGGCATTAGCTGGTTCAGGTGTGTTTAATTGGGGTTGGAGCTAAACTCAGCAGGACAGTGGCCCTCCAGGACCGAGTTTGGAGACCCCTGCCCTAGAGGAATACACATGAAAGAGGTGCAATTCTGTAAACCAGGTGACGTCACGGATGGTTTGACCCCTAACCTTAAGGTCCACTGGGAACAGATATATGGGTGACACATGTCGAGGGACTCAAAATACCCAAATACCAACATCAGAATGTGCTTGAAAAAGTTGATTAAACACTTCACAGCAAACATATGACTAAAATTATATTTGAATCACTTATTGAATATAGAAAATGATTATATAAAAACTATTATGACATTATATGTTGAAGAGACAACCCTTCACTATATTATTTGTGAACTAATGTTCAGCTTTTCTTTTTTAATAGTAACCTATTTTCAGCAGTCACCATCAAGCTTGTACATGTAGGCTACACTGTACACAGACACGACGATGTCCCTTTCATTTACCCAAGCTGTGTGCTCACTAAAAACCCCACCGGTGGCTTTCAGGTCATTTCAAGTTGGATTTTGACGTGACAAAGCGGTCTATAAATGGCAGAGTTGTTTACTTTAATTAGTCTTTCCATTATCGCCATCATTATCTTCAGGCCGATCCGTGAACGCGCACGAAAACAAGAGGCGGGATTTATCGTACAAAACAATAATATCCAATCACATCCAATCATAAGCGATCACATCCAATCATAAGCGATCACATCCAATCATAAGCGATCACATCCAATCAGAAGCGATCACATCCAATCATCACACATTAGGGAATCTGCTTTAAGTCAATGGCGAGAGAGGAGGCATGTCTCCTTCTGTAACTTCACCTGTGGGTGTCGCTGTTGGACAGTATTACTTTATAACAACCAGTGACTTTTACTCTTTTAAATCGTCAATTTCATTAATATTTGCTTTGTTTTATTTTTGTAATATCGATTATTTTTTCATCCAGTTTTTTGTTGTTTTGAGGAGGCACTGCCTCCCTTGCCTCCTCGGAGGAAACGCCCCGGATCACACGTGTGCGGCTTCTCTCTGCTGTGGATCCTCTCGTGTGTTTTCAGAGTTGATGACTGATTGAATCTCACGTCACAGTGTGAACACTTGTAAGGTTTCTCTCCAGTGTGGATCCTCTCATGTCTTCTCAGATGTCCTGACCGATTAAATCTCTTGTCACAGTGTGAACACTTGTAAGGTTTTTCTCCAGTGTGAATTCTCTGGTGCTGTATTAAACTGCCTGCTGTAGTAAAAGTCTTCTCACACTCAAAGCACATGTACTCTCTCACACCAGTGTGTATTTTCTGATGTCTTTGTAAAGTTTGCATCAGTGAAAAACTCTTTCCACACACAGAACATGAATGTGGCTTCTCCTTCGTATGGACCGTCAGGTGTGTCTTCAGGTTTGATGACCCAATATATGTTTTTCCACACTGATCACACTTGAATGGCTTTTCTCCCGTGTGGATCCTCATGTGAACATTAAGCTTTGCTGGCTCTGAGAAACTCTTCCCACACTGATCACACTTGAATGGCTTCTCTCCAGTGTGGATTTTCATGTGTAGTTTAAGGTGTGTTGATCGTGTAAAACTCTTCCCACACTGATCACATATGTATGGCTTCTCTCCGGTGTGGATCCTCATGTGCTTTTTAAGGCCTGATGATCGTGAGAAACTCTTTCCACACTGATCACATGCGTACGGCTTCTCTCCGGTATGGATCCTCATGTGTCCTTTAAGGTCTGATGATCGTGAGAAACTCTTTCCACACTGATCACATGCGTACGGCTTCTCTCCGGTGTGGATCCTCATGTGTCCTTTAAGGTCTATTGATCGTGAGAAACTCTTTCCACACTGATCACATGCGTACGGCTTCTCTCCGGTGTGGATTTTCATGTGTTCTTTAAGGCTTGATGATCGTGTGAAACTCTTTCCACACTGATCACATGAGTACGGCTTCTCTCCAGTGTGGATCCTCATGTGTCGTTTAAGGTCTATTGATCGTGAGAAACTCTTCCCACACTGATCACACTTGAAAGGCTTCTCTCCAGTGTGGATCCTCATATGCTGCTCAAGATTACGTTTTCTTGGGAAACTCTTTCCACACTGAGTGCAGGTTGTAGATTTCTTGGCTCTTGTTTTCTTTATAAATGTATTTTTAGTCTTTGAGCAACTCAAAGGTTTTTCTCCAGGTTTGACATGATGTTCCTCCTCCACTTCACTCAGTTCTTCACTCTCCTCGTTCTCTTCCATCATGTCTGAAATTAGATAATTTAACTTTTAGTAAATCAAAATTCTAATTTTTGTAAAAGGACATACAGTGAAAGACAAAATTATTAGCCCCCTATGAAATGTTTCATTATGTTTCATATAGTGCTGTTAAACGGAGCAAAGATTTCATTCAACACAGCATTTCTAAACATAGTTTATTTAGGAAACTTCGAGTTTTTGAAATACAAATAGAAACAAAATTATAACGAAGAATAAAAAAAGTCCACAGGGTATAATTAGCCCTCAGATGTTAATAGTCAATAGCGTTTCCCTTTTGCTTGATAACAGCCTTTAGTCGTTTGTTGTAGTTCTCAACAAGTTTCAGGCATGTCTCCTGAGTGGCAGTCCATTCCTCCTTAGCAATTCTCTCAAGCTCCTCCAGATTTGTTGGTCTCCTGGCATGGACTCTGGTCTTCAGTCAAGGACTCACTTTGCTTGTTTGGAGGTAGTTCTTCATCAGAAGTGAGGTTCTGCTAGAAGACAAAACATTGACCAAAACCAAGTTGTGTTGCACATTGCCTACGGTTGTCTTTCAAAATCTTCTCATAGTCTTCCTTTTTCATGATTCCTTCGACCCTGATGAAATTCCCACTGAAACATCCCCACATCATTATGCTTCCACCATGAACAGTGTTCTTTGGGTTGAGTCAAGTCAAGTCACCTTTATTTAATGCTGATTGTTTCAAAGCAGCTTCACAGTGTTGAACAGGAAAATAATGCAACAGAATTTGATTCGGCTGTACAGCTTCTCTGGAGAAAACGGTGATGTCATCAGCTCATTTCAATTATCATATAGTGTCAATGCGGGCAGATCAGTAATATAGCTGAATATTTAGTGTCCCCAAATGAGCAAGCCAAAAGCCAAAGGCAACGGTGGCAAGGAACCAAATCTCCATCAGGGCCAGAATGGAGAAAAAAAACCTTGGGAGAAACCAGGCTCAGTCGGTGTGCCAGTTCTCTTCTGGCCAATTAACAAACAGTGTATGATTATTATTTTGGCAACATTACAGGTCTGAAGTCATATTAGATCGGAATATTCAAAAGATCGGAATCATCACGCCGGAGACGGGTTTATTGAGGATATCAAGTCGATGAGGCATTTATTAGATAGAATATATTAGAACATTCTGTGGGATTACAAATTTATAAATTATTATATCTAGGTTCCAATGTTATATTATATAAACTGAAAACGTTATGTACATAGTGTTTTCCAGTTTGAGGTACAGCCCAGTATATTAGAATATTAGAATATTGTGAAAAGGTTCAATATTGAAGACACCTGGTGCCACACTCTAATCAGCTAATTAACTCAAAACACCTGCAAAGGCCTTTAAATGGTCTCTCAGTCTAGTTCTGTAGGCTACACAATCATGGGGAAGACTGCTGACTTGACAGTTGTCAAAAAGACGACCATTGCACAAGGAGGGCAAGACACAAAAGGTCATTGCAAAAGAGGCTGGCTGTTCACAGAGCTCTGTGTCCAAGCACATTAATAGAGAGGCGAAGGGAAGGAAAAGATGTGGTAGAAAAAAAGTGTACAAGCAATAGGGATAACCGCACCCTGGAGAGGATTGTGAAACAAAACCCATTCAAAAATGTGGGGGAGATTCACAAAGAGTGGACTGCAGCTGGAGTCAGTGCTTCAAGAACCACTACGCACAGAAGTATGCAAGACATGGGTTTCAGCTGTCGCATTCCTTGTGTCAAGCCACTCTTGAACAACAGACAGCGTCAGAAGCGTCTCACCTGGGCTAAAGACAAAAAGGACTGGACTGCTGCTGAGTGGTCCAAAGTTATGTTCTCTGATGAAAGTACATCTTGCATTTCCTTTGGAAATCAGGGTCCCAGAGTCTGGAGGAAGAGAGGAGAGGCACACAGTCCACATTGCTTGAGGTCCAGTGTAAAGTTTCCACAGTCAGTGATGGTTTGGGGTGCCATGTCATCTGCTGGTGTTGGTCCACTGTGTTTTCTGAGGTCCAAGGTCAACGCAGCCGTATACCAGAAAGTTTTAGAGCACTTTATGCTTCCTGCTGCTGACCAACTTTATGGAGATGCAGATTTCATTTTCCAACAGGACTTGGCACCTGCACACAGTGCCAAAGCAACCAGTACCTGGTTTAAGGACCATGGTATCCCTGTTCTTAATTGGCCAGCAAACTCGCCTGACCTTAACCCCATAGAAAATCTATGGGGTATTGTGAAGAGGAAGATGTGATATGCCAGACCCAACAATGCAGAAGAGCTGAAGGCCACTATCAGAGCAACCTGGGACTGTTGGAGCACATCTGATCTGTTCTGGAAGCTGGTTCAGCTGCGGATGGCATAAGAGCTAAACGCAGACTCTCCTTGCTTTGAGTGAACCCTTGGTATTTCTAACTGACTTGATCCTGATGATCTGAGAGATCTGTTAGGTTTACACTCACCTAAAGGATTATTAGGAACACCATACTAATACTGTGTTTGACCCCCTTTCGCCTTCAGAACTGCCTTAATTCTACGTGGCATTGATTCAACAAGGTGCTGAAAGCATTCTTTAGAAATGTTGGCCCATATTGATAGGATAGCATCTTGCAGTTGATGGAGATTTGTGGGATGCACATCCAGGGCACGAAGCTCCTGTTCCACCACATCCCAAAGATGCTCTATTGGGTTGAGATCTGGTGACTGTAGGGGCCATTTTAGTACAGTGAACTCATTGTCATGTTCAAGAAACCAATTTGAAATGATTGGAGCTTTGTGACATGGTGCATTATCCTGCTGGAAGTAGCCATCAGAGGATGGGTACATGGTGGTCATAAAGGGATGGACATGGTCAGAAACAATGCTCAGGTAGGCTGTGGCATTTAAACGATGCCCAATTGGCACTAAGGGGCCTAAAGTGTGCCAAGAAAACATCCCCCACACCATTACACCACCACCACCAGCCTGCACAGTGGTAACAAGGCATGATGGATCCATGTTCTCATTCTGTTTATGCCAAATTCTGACTCTACCATCTGAATGTCTCAACAGAAATCGAGACTCATCAGACCAGGCAACATTTTTCCAGTCTTCAACTGTCCAATTTTGGTGAGCTTGTGCAAATTGTAGCCTCTTTTTCCTATTTGAGTGGTACCCGGTGGGGTCTTCTGCTGTTGGAGCCCATCCGCCTCAAGGTCGTTACTGCATCTGCTGTCTGAGAGCATTTCACTGGGAATGTGACTCGGGGGGGGGGGGGCGCTCAGCTTTTCTGCATTGTCCTTTCATTATTTGCACTGCTGTTGAGTTTCTCCAAGGTGCTTTGTCTGCCACTCTTTTTCCTGAATTTCACAGGAGCAATATCATCAATTACACTCTTAACTTTTGAGTTAAAGGGGGGTTTTGTAGCAAATAACGATGAAATAGCAATTGGTTCCCCAAATAACCTTTCAGTGAATATTTCTTAAAATAACAAAGTTTTCCTTAGTGTAAGGAACATTTTAACTCTTTCTCTGCCATTGACGTAATTTTACAGTTTCCTGTGTTTTCACTGTTATATGGTAGGGGGCACTATTACACATTTTGTAAAAGAGTACAGAATCTAAATTGTGTAATAAAGCGATTTTCTCAGCTTTTTGTTCAAAATGTTGTTGTTTTTTATTAAATTTACCTATACATTTAAAGGGATAGTTGACCCAAAAATGAAAAAGAACTAATCTTAGTTTGACATGTAACAGGCAGCAGATTAGATGGGTTTGCTCTACGGCCTGAGAAGGCCTTAGAGTTTCTATCACGTAACAGAACAGAAATAGAGAAAGAAGAAATCTCACAGGAGGAGGGGAAGGGTGAGCTGGGCCCACAGGCTTTGGTGGTTGCCGCTTTTTGATTGATATCTGGGGGCTTGCAGCGATAGAGTGTGATAGTTTAGTTCCAGCATACACCAGTTCCTCCATTTTCTCTGAGAAGCTCAAAGAAAATGCTGTTGCCGCGCGATCTCCTATTCCATCTAATAATTGCCTCATCAACACGGCATCCTCAATAAACCCGTCTCCGGCGTGATGCCTCCGATCTTTCAAATATTCCGACTTCTGACCTGTAAGGTTGCCAGAATAATAATCATACAATGTTTGTTAATTGGCCAGAGGAGAACTGGCACCCCGACTTAGCCTGGTTTCTCCCAAGGTTTATTTTTCTCCATTATGCCACCTGATGGAGTTTTGGTTCCTTGCCACTGTCGCCTCTGGCTTGCTCAGTTGGGGACACTACATTTTCAACTAAATATCCAAATAAATGTAATTACTAAACTAAATTAACTATATCAACTATATCACTGATCTGCCTGCATTGACACTATATCATAATTGAAATGAGCTGATGACATCAGTGTTTTCTCCAGAGCAGCTGTACAGCCGAATCAAATTCTGTTCATTATTTTCCTGTTTAACACTGTGAAGCTGCTTTGAAACAATCGGCATTGTAAAAAGCGCTATATAAATAAAGTTGACTTGACTTGATCTGAATATAACGCCATAGATCTGAATATAACGCCATAGATCTGAATGTTATTAACACTTTTCACGATTAGTTAACCATGAGAACTGTAATAGTAAATGACTTATTTATAAAGTATGACAATTTTTGATGTAAAAAGCATTCTAACATTATAAGTGCACTCCAGGAAACATCATAAAACATTAAAACAACGCAATTCATGACCCCTTTAAAAAAAAAAAGAAGCATTTCTTAAAACTGTGACACACAGGAAGTGACATCATCTGGACCCTTTCTATAGCATGATGAGAGGACAGGAAAATAATCTCAATCCATTTTCTCAGTTTTGACACAAACTGTACAGTGTTGACCACATTCATCAACCCTGTTACCAAAGTTACTGTGAGAAGAATAATCTCTATAACTATGAATAACTTCTATAAAAGAAACTTTATCATGAATGAATGAAGAATAAACACCAACCTCTTTGTTCTTCAGGATCTTCAGTGTGTTTCATTCTGCAGGTTCTGGATCACTCGTGTTCTCACTGTCCTCTTTAATAAACTCAGTCTTTGCAGATTTCAGCTCTTCCTGATGATGCAATTGATGTGGGAGGAGCTTCACTGGTGATGTGATTGATGTGGGAGGAGCTTCACTGGTGATGTGATTGATGTGGGAGGAGCTTCATTGATGCACTTGATGTGGGAGGAGCTTCACTGATGAGGCGTTTGATGTGGGAGGAGCTTCGCTGATGATGCTGAAATTCACACAGAGATTGGTAGATCTATTAGTGAAATCTGTTTACTTTATCAATCTGTGTTTCATTATATGCCAACAGTGACCGTTCAATAAACAGCACTTCTTGTGTTTTTTGTCTCATGCCTGTAACTCCAGAAGATATCTTAATATCCTTTTAGATTCTGGTTCTTAAACTTTTCTTTTGGTTTCTTCATTTCGAAGGCATGCGATGGTTCAGTCCCAGTGATATGGAGATTTTAATATGGCTCCATGAGTAAATTGAATTTTTAGTGGTCAAAACCAAATGGGAGTCATTCTGCATACAGTTTATACCTTTGTTCATTTATAGGGGGAAATTAGTATTGTGAATCATTACATCCCTAATTAATGTAGTTATCATAAAAGCGAAACATATTTCAATTCATAGTTATTTAGCAGTAGTGGTTGAGGATTCGTTTTTTTTGTATTACTTGTAAAAACTGCTGTTCGCTCTTGTGTTTTCTGGTTGGGAGTAACTGAATGGCTACAGGATGTCCTGTTAGAACATCATGTCTTACACCAGTCTGTACTTCAAGACTCAATAAACATACATGTGCAATCACAGATCTACAAGCAAATCACAGATCTACAAGCAAATCACTGATCTACAAGCAAATCACTGATCTACAAGCAATCACAGATCTACAAGCAAACCACTGATCTACAAGCAATCACAGATCTACAAGCAAACCACTGATCTACAAGCAATCACAGATCTACAAGCAAACCACTGATCTACAAGCAATCACAGATCTACAAGCAATCACAGATCTACAAGCAATCACAGATCTACAAGCAAACCACTGATCTACAAGCAATCACTGATCTACAAGCAATCACAGATCTACAAGCAATCACTGATCTACAAGCAATCACAGATCTACAAGCAATCACAGATCTACAAGCAATCACTGATCTACAAGCAATCACAGATCTACAAGCAAACCACTGATCTACAAGCAAACCACTGATCTACAAGCAATCACAGATCTACAAGCAATCACTGATCTACAAGCAATCACAGATCTACAAGCAAACCACAGATCTACAAGCAATCACAGATCTACAAGCAATCACTGATCTACAAGCAATCACTGATCTACAAGCAATCACAGATCTACAAGCAAACCACTGATCTACAAGCAATCACAGATCTACAAGCAAACCACTGATCTACAAGCAATCACAGATCTACAAGCAAACCACTGATCTACAAGCAATCACAGATCTACAAGCAATCACAGATCTACAAGCAAACCACTGATCTACAAGCAATCACAGATCTACAAGCAATCACTGATCTACAAGCAATCACAGATCTACAAGCAAACCACTGATCTACAAGCAATCACAGATCTACAAGCAATCACAGATCTACAAGCAATCACAGATCTACAAGCAATCACAGATCTACAAGCAAATCACTGATCTACAAGCAATCACTGATCTACAAGCAATCACAGATCTACAAGCAATCACAGATCTACAAGCAATCACTGATCTACAAGCAAATCACTGATCTACAAGCAAATCACTGATCTACAAGCAATCACTGATCTACAAGCAATCACTGATCTACAAGCAAACCACTGATCTACAAGCAATCACAGATCTACAAGCAAATCACTGATCTACAAGCAATCACTGATCTACAAGCAAATCACTGATCTACAAGCAATCACAGATCTTCACAGATCTACAAGCAATCACAGATCTACAAGCAATCACTGATCTACAAGCAATCACTGATCTACAAGCAAACCACAGATCTACAAGCAATCACTGATCTACAAGCAATCACTGATCTACAAGCAAATCACTGATCTACAAGCAATCACTGATCTACAAGCAATCACAGATCTACAAGCAAATCACTGATCTACAAGCAATCACTGATCTACAAGCAAATCACTGATCTACAAGCAATCACTGATCTACAAGCAAATCACTGATCTACAAGCAATCACAGATCTACAAGCAATCACAGATCTACAAGCAATCACTGATCTACAAGCAAACCACAGATCTACAAGCAATCACTGATCTACAAGCAATCACTGATCTACAAGCAAATCACTGATCTACAAGCAATCACTGATCTACAAGCAATCACAGATCTACAAGCAAATCACTGATCTACAAGCAATCACTGATCTACAAGCAATCACAGATCTACAAGCAATCACTGATCTACAAGCAATCACTGATCTACAAGCAATCACTGATCTACAAGCAAATCACTGATCTACAAGCAATCACAGATCTACAAGCAATCACAGATCTACAAGCAATCACTGATCTACAAGCAAATCACTGATCTACAAGCAAATCACTGATCTACAAGCAATCACTGATCTACAAGCAATCACTGATCTACAAGCAAACCACTGATCTACAAGCAATCACAGATCTACAAGCAATCACAGATCTACAAGCAATCACAGATCTACAAGCAATCACTGATCTACAAGCAAATCACTGATCTACAAGCAAATCACTGATCTACAAGCAATCACTGATCTACAAGCAATCACTGATCTACAAGCAAACCACTGATCTACAAGCAATCACAGATCTACAAGCAATCACTGATCTACAAGCAAACCACAGATCTACAAGCAATCACTGATCTACAAGCAAACCACAGATCTACAAGCAAACCACAGATCTACAAGCAATCACAGATCTACAAGCAATCACTGATCTACAAGCAAACCACAGATCTACAAGCAATCACTGATCTACAAGCAAACCACAGATCTACAAGCAAACCACAGATCTACAAGCAATCACTGATCTACAAGCAATCACTGATCTACAAGCAAACCACAGATCTACAAGCAATCACTGATCTACAAGCAAATCACTGATCTACAAGCAATCACTGATCTACAAGCAATCACTGATCTACAAGCAAACCACTGATCTACAAGCAATCACAGATCTACAAGCAATCACTGATCTACAAGCAAACCACAGATATACAAGCAATCACTGATCTACAAGCAAACCACAGATCTACAAGCAAACCACAGATCTACAAGCAATCACAGATCTACAAGCAATCACTGATCTACAAGCAAACCACAGATCTACAAGCAATCACTGATCTACAAGCAAACCACAGATCTACAAGCAAACCACAGATCTACAAGCAATCACTGATCTACAAGCAATCACTGATCTACAAGCAAACCACAGATCTACAAGCAAATCACTGATCTACAAGCAATCACTGATCTACAAGCAAACCACAGATCTACAAGCAATCACTGATCTACAAGCAATCACAGATCTACAAGCAATCACTGATCTACAAGCAATCACTGATCTACAAGCAATCACTGATCTACAAGCAATCACTGATCTACAAGCAAACCACTGATCTACAAGCAATCACAGATCTACAAGCAATCACAGATCTACAAGCAATCACAGATCTACAAGCAATCACAGATCTACAAGCAATCACTGATCTACAAGCAATCACTGATCTACAAGCAATCACTGATCTACAAGCAATCACTGATCTACAAGCAAACCACTGATCTACAAGCAAATCACTGATCTACAAGCAAATCACAGATCTACAAGCAATCACAGATCTACAAGCAATCACAGATCTACAAGCAATCACTGATCTACAAGCAAACCACTGATCTACAAGCAATCACAGATCTACAAGCAATCACTGATCTACAAGCAATCACTGATCTACAAGCAATCACAGATCTACAAGCAATCACAGATCTACAAGCAATCACAGATCTACAAGCAATCACAGATCTACAAGCAATCACTGATCTACAAGCAAACCACTGATCTACAAGCAATCACAGATCTACAAGCAATCACTGATCTACAAGCAATCACTGATCTACAAGCAATCACAGATCTACAAGCAATCACAGATCTACAAGCAATCACAGATCTACAAGCAATCACAGATCTACAAGCAATCACAGATCTACAAGCAATCACTGATCTACAAGCAATCACAGATCTACAAGCAATCACAGATCTACAAGCAATCACAGATCTACAAGCAATCACAGATCTACAAGCAATCACAGATCTACAAGCAATCACAGATCTACAAGCAAACCACTGATCTACAAGCAATCACAGATCTACAAGCAATCACTGATCTACAAGCAATCACTGATCTACAAGCAATCACTGATCTACAAGCAATCACAGATCTACAAGCAATCACTGATCTACAAGCAATCACAGATCTACAAGCAATCACAGATCTACAAGCAATCACAGATCTACAAGCAATCACTGATCTACAAGCAATCACAGATCTACAAGCAATCACAGATCTACAAGCAATCACAGATCTACAAGCAATCACAGATCTACAAGCAATCACTGATCTACAAGCAAACCACTGATCTACAAGCAATCACAGATCTACAAGCAATCACTGATCTACAAGCAATCACTGATCTACAAGCAATCACTGATCTACAAGCAATCACTGATCTACAAGCAATCACTGATCTACAAGCAATCACTGATCTACAAGCAATCACAGATCTACAAGCAATCACTGATCTACAAGCAATCACAGATCTACAAGCAATCACAGATCTACAAGCAAACCACTGATCTACAAGCAATCACTGATCTACAAGCAAACCACTGATCTACAAGCAAATCACTGATCTACAAGCAATCACAGATCTACAAGCAATCACTGATCTACAAGCAATCACAGATCTACAAGCAATCACAGATCTACAAGCAATCACTGATCTACAAGCAATCACAGATCTACAAGCAATCACTGATAAAAAAAAAAAACTTAAATATTTAAGTACTGAAGCAGTGCTTAAATATTAGTTATAAGCAGCATATTAAATATCATGTTAGAGAGATAGATATAAACCCGAATATATGAATACAAACTCATGTTTATGCTGTCGCACTGCGAGCCTATTGCACGTGGTGTTAACTGCGCATGCGCATCACATACCCGAGACACAGTTTCAGATCTACACAATATAACAGAAGTGCAGCATCAAACACTTCCCCGGTAAAGAACACAGGAAGATTATATGGCATTAAGACAAGGTATTTAGGCGACACAATAATGTGCAAACCGCTCCTTAATGTCTCTTAGCAATATAGCCATCACTAATGAAGAGAAGATACTTACACACAATCCACAAAGGCCGTCCCTTCTGACTACTTTAACTGTTAATAACTACACACAAGCACATCTCTTGTTCTCCGGGAAGTTTTGGAGCAGTCCAAATCACGAACAGAGGTGGGGAGTTTGGAAGAGTCCATTTGTGAGGGTGGCCTTTTTACATTACTGATGTTTTACACGTGTCATATTGTGAGATATTACAGTATTGTCTTCCAGTAGAGCAGTTGAATAGTCTTTTGTCATGTATCCTGACTGGAATAATGTGTTTGTAACAGCAAACAGTCAGAATAAAGTGAGATGATCTGCTGATGATCCTGAATGTCTTGTTGAATGAGTGTTGATAGTCTGAGGCTCATCAATATTAACAGAGCTGCTGAAAACACTCTTTATTTCATCTCAATAGTTCCTGTTTTCACCTCATTTATTATGATGATGTCTTCACATCTCATGTGAATTCACACTTAAAGCTCATTTCATTGTGCTCAACAGACTGAGAGGGTTTGATGGTCACTGAATGTACGTTTATTTGTCTTTATGCTTTTAACTGTAGTCCGTACCATTATTTATATTTGGAAGAATTTACATTACATCATTTCATTTTCCAAATTAAGGTTTTTAGTTTTATTCTTCATTCATTCATGATAAAGTTTCTTTTATAGAAGTTATTCATAGTTATGGAGATTATTCTTCTCACCGTAACTTTGGTAACAGGATTGATGAATGTGGTCAACACTGTACAGTTTGTGTCAAAACTGAGACAATGGATTGAGATTTTCTTGTCCTCCCATCATGCTGTAGAAAGGGTCCAGATGATGTCACTTCCTGTGTGTCACAGTTTTAAGAAGTTTTAAAGGAGGGAACATATGTCACAGGGTTGAGTGGAACATGTAGGACACAGATAATGCTAGTATTATAATGGTTAATTTAAAACGACAGTAGTTAAAGCCGCGGTCACTCTCGACTTTCAGCAAGTTTTCCTCAGCAGTTTCTATGGACACTGCAACGGTCAGGATATGACATCACACTCTGTGCATTTGTGTTATTTTTTAAAACATAAATTGAACATTACAAATGCCAACTAGATAATAAGTTTGTCAGGACCAAAGCCTAGCAGAAAGGTTGAAGTAGTTTTAACGGTTTTAAGGTTTAAGTTGTATTTTTATACCGCTGTAACAATCTAAACATCCCCATAACCTAACAATCATAAACCGCGGGGGCCTTGCCATAAACTGGTCTCTGGAATGACTGATGTTCTGCCAGCAGGTGGCGCTACGACTAACTGGATATTGGCATATAGATGTCTTCTGGCCAGGACTCTTATCAAACATGTGAAGTTTGGGGCAGATCGGACATTGTATGCCCGAGTAACAACAACTTCCTCACAACAACGTGTCATGGCGAAACATTGAACTTTGTGAGGCCGCCACGGACGCGCCCTTCAGCGTAAACTCAAGATCTTTGCAATTTAACATCACTAAGGCCTTTAGATTAGACTGACCAAATATGATGATGATCTGATTAAATCTTTAGGAGGAATTCCTTAAAGTACAACGTCTGGAAATAGCAAAAACTGCTGAAATATTGCAGACAAAATTAAAAATATCTCACTTCCTGTTGGTTTTCAGATTTTGCTCCCTGAGACTTTTTTGTAGGTCTTGGGCTGTTACATGTGTCTGCCGAATTTCATACTTGTGCCATTTTGCCACGCCTAATTCCGAGACCCATATCAGACGTAAATTGTCACCACTTCTGACGCGTGTGCAAAGTTTCATGAGCTTTCGAGCATGTTTAGGCTCTCAAAAATTGTATTAATTTCGGAGAAGAATAATAATGGGCGGAAAAATTACAATAGAGTCCTCACACCATCGGTGCTCTGGCCCTAATAATAAAACATATCAAGAAGAATACGCCATGGCAAACAAGTGTGTCTTAAGTAGTATTTTAAAAACATGCACAGAGTCAGCGCCCCTAACATGTAAAGGCAAGCTATTACAAAGTCTTGACGCTGCTACTGCTAATGCACAATCCCCTTCCTGGCTTAACTTGGTCCTTGGATTTTAGGTAATTTTTGAGTTTTGCTCTCAATGTTCTTCCTGACTGATACTCCATTACATACATACAATAAGTTTAAAATCCATCCTATACTGTACAGGAAGCCAATGTAGAGTGACCAAGGACAGAGTAATGTGTTCACGTCTTTTAATATTCGTTATTAATCTCGCGGCAGCATTATGAAGCTTTTGGAGCCGTAGGATAGATGCTTCACTAATACCCTTGTGTAACGGATTAAATCTTGATGGACTGCAATTTCAAGGCTCAAGGCAGACACAATTTCTCAAATGAAAAAAACAAAACTTGACTTTACCACAGGATTTATCTGTGCGTTACACTTCAGAGAGCTATCAATATAAACACCCAAGTTTTTAACACGTTCTTTAAAGGGATGAAAAATGAAATGAAATTCTGTCATCATTTACTCAAGCAGTTGTTCCAAACCTGTATGAATTTCTTTCTTCTGCTGAACACAAAGGATGATATTTGGAAGAATATCTGTAACCAAGCAGATGTCGGCAGCCATTGATTACCGTAGTATTTCTTCTGCACTATGGTGGATGGATCTAGATGTAATATAGGAGGATTTACAACTGTATTTATAATACTAAACAACATCCTAGGATTATTAGCCTTTTTTTCTATTAGCTCAACAAAATACTTAAAGCATCTCAAAGGCAGCAAAGTTGTTGCTGGGCAGACTCTTTTGCTCGGTGATGGGGGTGGAGCTTTCCAGATGTGCACTGCTTACGGTTTGAACATTTTGTGGGGAAACCGTTAGCAAACTTGTCTGTTGAAAGTCGTACAGTGCTTAAGACCACTATTAAATTGCCATGGCTAAGCTATTAAATAGCTTAATAGTTGTTAAGAGTTTAACTTTTAGGTAGACTATCAATATTCTCAGTCATCAGTTGATGTCTCGGGAGAATGCTCAAGGAAACACAGACACAGTGCAGAACTATAACAGTCTCAAATTTATAAAGGAAGAAAGGTCATATATATACACTCACCTAAAGGATTATTAGGAACACCATACTAATACTGTGTTTGACCCCCTTTCGCCTTCAGAACTGCCTTAATTCTACGTGGCATTGATTCAACATGGTGCTGAAAGCATTCTTTAGAAATGTTGGCCCATATTGATAGGATAGCATCTTGCAGTTGATGGAGATTTTTGGGATGCACATCCAGGGCACGGAGCTCCCGTTCCACCACATCCCAAAGATGCTCTATTGGGTTGAGATCTGGTGACTGTGGGGGCCATTTTAGTACAGTGAACTCATTGTCATGTTCAAGAAACCAATTTTAAATGATTCGAGTTTTGTGACATGGTGCATTATCCTGCTGGAAGTAGCCATCAGAGGATGGGTACATGGTGGTCATAAAGGGATGGACATGGTCAGAAACAATGCTCAGGTAGGCCGTGGCATTTAAACGATGCCCAATTGACACTAAGGGGCCTAAAGTGTGCCAAGAAAACATCCCCCACACCATTACACCACCACCACCAGCCTGCACAGTGGTAACAAGGCATAATGGATCCATGTTCTCATTCTGTTTACGCCAAATTCTGACTCTACCATCTGAATGTCTCAACAGAAATCGAGACTCATCAGACCAGGCAACATTTTTCCAGTCTTCAACTGTCCAATTTTGGTGAGCTCGTGCAAATTGTAGCCTCTTTTTCCTATTTGTAGTGGAGATGAGTGGTACCCGGTGGGGTCTTCTGCTGTTGTAGCCCATCCGCCTCAAGGTTGTGCGTGTTGTGGCTTCACAAATGCTTTGCTGCATACCTCGGTTGTAACGAGTGGTTATTTCAGTCAAAGTTGCTCTTCTATCAGCTTGAATCAGTCGGCCCATTCTCCTCTGACCTCTAGCATCAACAAGGCATTTTCGCCCACAGGACTGCCGCATACTGGATGTTTTTCCCTTTTCACACCATTCTTTGTAAACTCTAGAAATGGTTGTGCGTGAAAATCCCAGTAACTGAGCAGATTGTGAAATACTCAGACCGGCCCGTCTGGCACCAACAACCATGCCACGCTCAAAATTGCTTAAATCACCTTTCTTTCCCATTCTGACATTCAGTTTGGAGTTCAGGAGATTGTCTTGACCAGGACCACACCCCTAAATGCATTGAAGCAACTGCCATGTGATTGGTTGATTAGATAATTGCATTAATGAGAAATTGAACAGGTGTTCCTAATAATCCTTTAGGTGAGTGTATATATAAGTAAAACATTTGTCAGGATGCCTTGAGCATCCAATCATGGTACTTAAAATCAAGCCGTACCATATATGGTATTTCAATATAAAATCAAGTAAGACATGTATGTGCGCAAAATGTGTGTATGTATATCGTCTTAATGTTTTGTCTGGGTTGTCTGGGTGTGAATGTGTCCAAGGACTACTTCATGTTTTGTCTAATTGTGCGCACGTACCATGGCTGAGTGTTATACAAGCAAAGTTAGAAAGGGAAGCCCAAGAAATAAGAAAATATTAACAATGGCCACTTTAAATCATTTATGATTTAGTGCTTCCCCTTTAGGAAAATAGCTAAGGCTGTTTTTAAAGGGATAGTACCTTTCAAATAATAGCAAGCAAATGTACATTGGTTCTCTGGGAGCCGGGCTGAATGAATAAACACTGTGATTGCACTCTCGACACTAAGTATCGGACCCTCAGTCACTCTCCAAATACCAAATACAAAAGAATATGATTATTAATATGATTAGTTTCAGTCTTTAGTGTCCAAGTCCTGTGCCATAGCAGCAGACAGAGCGCAGGCAGTGTTGCCGGAACATTTCATCAAATGTGTGGTGTTATATCCTGCCCAGCCTCCGCTGACAATGAACAGAAATGCAGTCAAAGTCCAAGTTTTTATTCCATGTCTCATTCTGATGCACTTGGTTCAGTCACTATTTGTTCAAAAGAGGTTTGGTCAATTTGTTCGGGTCACACCTTTGCAGTCTGTGGCGTGCCCAAAAAGACTTTTTTTCTCACACGCTGCCTGCCTGAACTGCGGTCTCTCCTTTGGGCCTTCCCTTGGCCTCCTCGTTGATGTGTTGTTGGTACAGATCAACTTATCAGATCGCATATGGATGTAACGCTGCGTTCGTCAGCTCCTTTCCGCCCATATGTTTACTCTCCTAGTTAATCTGGACGCCCCCCTTGGCACGGGGTAGCCTTCAGTCTACTTGCATGTATCCACTGCGGCTGCAGGTCAGTCAGCACTCCTGTCCTCGTCACCGCATACACCATAGCCGGCCCCAGGTATTTTGGCTCTCCAACCTTGACTAGCTTCAGGCTCATTATCAGCACCTGTTGGTTGGGCACAAACTGATGTGTTGGTTTTTCTGAGGGGAGAGGAAATGTTTGTGAGACATCACCATTAATAGATTTCAATTTCTAAACCAGCGCTGTGACATAGTCCTCCATGATCACCTCCATCTCACCTAAGGAAGAAACGCCAGCGCGGCCTTTGAACCCATGGGGTCAGGAAAGGCCTACCTATTAGGATTTCAACTTCGAGCTAGGAATTTGGTACAAACCCAGAGTACCCCCTGTGTATGTAAGGGGTTAGAACTAAAAATGTGGAGAAGGGGTAGTGAAGGGATGCTGATGAACTGTCAATGAACGGAGGTAAGACTCAAATATCTGAACGTGCTCCTCCTGAATTTAATAAAATGAGCTCTGTCCTCTCCTTCCAGATGCTTTCTGATAGTTCTGCCAAAAACAAACAAGTTTCATTTCCAACAGACATGATGTGAGATCAGCCAACAAAATGTCCTGTCGCTCATCATGGCTGTTAAGACACTAATGAATGAATGAATGATGCGTTTATATAGCACTTTACTATGTTCTACTGTACACCCCGAGGTCTGTCCTCACCCACCACTGATGACACCAGCCACAGTAATACAGCCCCAGTGCACTCAACACACACTAGCCATAGATGAGAGGAGAGATAGGCCAATGGAGGGAATTTGGCCAGGACAAACAGTCCTGCTCTTTATGAGGAGTGCCATGGGATTTTTATGACCACAGAGAGTCAGGACCTAGGTTAGCTTCTCATCTGAAGGATGGTGCCTGTTGTGTGCTATATGCATCAGACGTTCAGCCAACGGTCCATGGGCTGAGACTAGGGGAAACTGGGCTGCTGCTGGAAAAGGTGTTAGTGAAGACAGCAGGGGGCGCTGCTCACCCTGTGGTTTGTGTGAGTCCTGATCCACCTTCACCAACACCTCTTCCAGCGGCAGCCCAGTTTTCTTTCCCTGACTAACTGCTTAGCACATAAAGACCAACTACTTACCGTGATTTCAGACTGTGCATGGATCCTCATGTGTTTCTTCAGGTGACTTTTAATAGCGAAACTCTTTCCGCACTGAGCACACCAGTGGGGTTTTAAAATGAAGAGGCAAAGTCCTTACATTTTTAATATACATCAAATGTAAATTTATGTCCGTTACACTTAATAAACATTACATAAAAAAAGACCAAATACAGTTCTATTTTGTATTTTTACACTATGTAATGGTCTATTCATTAAAACCAAGTATGCATTTCATCAAGTTCGTATTTTTACATTTATTCCAAAATAATAAAAGGCAGTAACAATTGGGGATAAAAGTTCAGGACCCAGGGACCAGATATGTTTGAAAGAAGACCAGGAGTCAAGATGTTCAATCAAATGAAGAGACTTTACTGAAGAATAGTTTGCAGTTTCATCGGTAGAGTCTCTCGAGGAGGTCAGACTCGACCGTACACAACATTTTATTACATCATTGCCAACAGGTGGACTACTTCTGATTGGCTAAGAACACATATAGTCTAAGCAATTTCCCACACATGGATAGATAGGAGAGCATGTCGCCATTAGTCAAAATAGTTGTCACACAATTCCTAGATTTAGACCGGGGGTGACCTTGGAGGTCGTGGAAAGGCGTCTTCGGGTCTGAACTGTCCCATGATTCCAATACCAGACCGGCACAGAACATTCAACACACACACAAAAGCACTAGGGAATCGCAGCTTCTTCAAGGTTGACTAACTATCAACAGGACAGACTACCAAAACATGCTGATAATACATTCCCTCCTCGGGAAGGAGTACAAATAATATTCACTTTATTCCCTAGAGCAGGGGTCTCTAATCTCGGTCCTGGAGGGCCACGAGTGACCCCTGTAACCTTAAGGTTAGGGGTCAAACCATCCGTGACGTCACCTGGTTTACAGAATTGCACCTCTTTCATGTGTATTCCTCCAACCCCAAATAAACACACCCGAACCAACCAAACAGTGTCTTACAAGGCATTAGCTGGTTCAGGTGTGTTTAATTGGGGTTGGAGCTAAACTCAGCAGGACAGTGGCCCTCCAGGACCGAGTTTGGAGACCCCTGCCCTAGAGGAATACACATGAAAGAGGTGCAATTCTGTAAACCAGGTGACGTCACGGATGGTTTGACCCCTAACCTTAAGGTCCACTAGGAACAGATATATGGGTGACACATGTCGAGGGACTCAAAATACCCAAATACCAACATCAGAATGTGCTTGAAAAAGTTGATTAAACACTTCACAGCAAACATATGACTAAAATTATATTTGAATCACTTATTGAATATAGAAAATGATTATATAAAAACTATTATGACTGATTATATGTTGAAGAGACAACCCTTCACTATATTATTTGTGAACTAATGTTCAGCTTTTCTTTTTTAATAGTAACCTATTTTCAGCAGTCACCATCAAGCTTGTACATGTAGGCTACACTGTACACAGACACGACGATGTCCCTTTCATTTACCCAAGCTGTGTGCTCACTAAAAACCCCACCGGTGGCTTTCAGGTCATTTCAAGTTGGATTTTGACGTGACAAAGCGGTCTATAAATGGCAGAGTTGTTTACTTTAATTAGTCTTTCCATTATCGCCATCATTATCTTCAGGCCGATCCGTGAACGCGCACGAAAACAAGAGGCGGGATTTATCGTACAAAACAATAATATCCAATCATAAGTGATCACATCCAATCATAAGCGATCACATCCAATCATAAGCGATCACATCCAATCATAACCGATCATATCCAATCATCCAATCATAACCGATCACATCCATCGTAACTGATCACATCCAATCATAAGCGATCACATCCAATCATAACCGATCATATCCAATCATCCAATCATAACCGATCACATCCATCGTAACTGATCACATCCAATCATAAGCGATGGAGCCATTGCCTCCTTCTGTAACTTCACCTGTGGGTGTCGCTGTTGGACAGTATTACTTTATAACAACCAGTGACTTTTACTCTTTTCATCAGCAATTTTATTAATATTTGCTTTGTTTTATTTTTGTAATATCGATTATTTTGTCATCGATTTTGTTTTTGAGAAGGCACTGCCTCCCTTGCCTCCTCGGAGGAAACGCCCCGGATCACACGTGCGGCTTCTCTCTGCTGTGGATCCTCTCGTGTGTTTTCAGAGTTGATGACTGATTGAATCTCTTGTCACAGTGTGAACACTTGTAAGGTTTTTATCCAGTGTGAATCCTCTGGTGCAGTTTTAAACTGCTCCCTGTAGTAAAAGTCTTCTCACACTCAAAGCACATGTACTCTCTCACACCAGTGTGTATTTTCTCATGTCTATGTAAATGTTGCAGCAGTGAGAAACTCTTTTCACACACAGAACATGAATGTGGCTTCTCCTTCGTATGAACTCTCAGGTGTGTCTTCAGGTGTGATGCACTAAGAAATGTTTTCCCGCAGTGATCACATGTGAACGGCCTCTCTCCAGTGTGGATGCTAATGTGACACTCAAGACTTTTTTTGTTCAAGTATCTCTTTTCACACTGATCACACTTGAATGGCTTCTCTCTGGTGTGGATCATGATGTGTGATTTAAGGCCTGATTTGTGTCTGAAACTCTTCCCACACTGATCACATGCGTACGGCTTCTCTCCGGTGTGGATTCTCATGTGAATCTCAAGATGTTGTTTGTATGTGAAGCTCTTTCCACACTGAGTGCAGGTTGTAGATTTCTTGGCTCTTGTTTTCTTTATAAATGTGTTTTTAGTCTTTGAGGTTTTTCTCCAGGTTTGACATGATGTTCCTCCTCCACTTCACTCAGTTTGTCACTCTCCTCACGCTCTTCCATCACGTCTGAAATGAGAGAAATAATTCATTTAACTTTTAGTACATCAAAATTAACATTTTTGTTGAAGGACATACAGTGAAAGACAAAAGACTGAAAGACTGGCTTGCTCAGTTGGGGACACTAAATTTTCAAATAAATGTAATTACTAAACTAAATTAACTATATCAACTACATTACTTGAATATATATGATAATTGAACTGAGCTGATGACATCAGTGTTTTCTCCAGAGTGGCTGTACAGCCGAATCAAATTCTGTTCATTATTTTCCTGTTTAACACTGTGAAGCTGCTTTGAGATAATCTGCATTGTAAAAAGCGCTATATAAATAAAGTTGACTTGACAAAATGATTAGCCCCCTATGAAATGTTTCATTATTTTTCAAATAATTCCCAAGTGCTGTTTAACGGAGCAAAGATTTTTTTTCCAACACAGCATTTCTAAACATAGTTCATTTAGGAAACTTGGAGTTTTTGAAATACAAATAGAAACAAAATTATAACGAAGAATAACAAAAGTCCACAGGGTATAATTAGCCCTCAGATGTTAATAGTCAATAGCGTTTCCCTTTTGCTTGATAACAGCCTTTAGTCGTTTGTTGTAGTTCTCAACAAGTTTCAGGCATGTCTCCTGAGTGGCAGTCCATTCCTCCTTAGCAATTCTCTCAAGTCTCCTGGCATGGACTCTGGTCTTCAGTCAAGGACTCACTTTGCTTGTTTGGAGGTAGTTCTTCATCAGAAGTGAGGTTCTGCTGGAATAAAAAACATTGACCCAAACCAAGTTGTTGCACCCCACATCATTATGCTTCCACCATGAACAGTGTTCTGTGGGTTGAGCGCCTCTCCCTTCTTTATCCAAACATAGGCAACATCTCTATGGCCAAAGAGCTCTAGTTTTGTCTCATCTGACCAAAGGACATGTTTCCTGTATGCATCATTTTTCTCCAGTTTGTCCTTGGCAATCTTCAGTCTATCTTGGAGGTGTCTCTTCTTCAGAAGTGGAGTTTTTCTTGGTCAGCAACCTCGCCGTCCATTCCTGTGCAGGGCTCTAGTGACCGTCTTCTTCAATCCCAAACTTGGCTAAATCGTTCACTAGTGTCTTGGCAGTTGTTCTCGGGTCTTTAGAAACCTCTCCCATTAGTTTTCTTTACAAAGTTTTTGAAATCTTCCCGTCTCTATCATGCTTTGATAAACATGTACATCCTTCTGCTTTGTGGGCATTAACAATTATTTTTCTTTAGTCTAAACTAAATTTATTTGTCTTTGCCACAATGACAGAACATATTATTATACTAGTTATTTGCAACTATTATATTACCTTGCAACAAAGTTTGTTTTAAGATGTGAGTTTAATTGCTTATTTTCTTATCTAGCTTTAATAAGTATTACTGCTTGCAAATGTCTAATCGTGAAACCGTTAAAAAAGGGGAAGTTCAAGCAGACTGTCGGCTGTGATAAGAGTTGTGGTTTTGTCCCTGTAAAAAAAATTTATGTGTACTTGCTGCAAAAGTTATAATAACCTTAGACGCATATTATGATTGCTGTAGTCCAAGGAAAATAGTTTATAATAAGGAGTTATTATATTGTGAGGACAGTCATAGCCTTATAAGGCCCCAGGATATGTCCAAGTATAAAAAGCTTTGTACAGGGTTTTTCGGGGACACTCTTTGGGTGAAGAATTACACGTTGTTTTGTTATTTTTGCCTTTTGGATTTTTGATCTTTGTATTATTCTGAAACTTCTTTTTTGAGTAAACCGAAGTCATTCTGTGGAGATTCGAGAAAACCTTTAAATCAAGTCTCAGAGTGATATCTTTATTTTGTTGTAGTTTAGATATTAATATTAGCATCCTGCCCAGTGCACTCGAGATTAAGCTGGTTTAAGGACACCGCCGAGGACCCTAAAGCAACACCTGCTCCTGACATCTTTAACCTGCAGGTGAAAAGCGGTTTATGATTGTTAGGTTATGGGGATGTTTAGATTGTTACAGCGGTATAAAAATACAACACAAACCTTAAAACCGTTAAAGCTACTTCAACCTTTCTGCTAGGCTTTGGTCTTGACAAACTTATCTAGTTAGCATTTGCAATGTTCAATTTATGTTTTATGAGTGTTGACGTCACATCACGACCGTTGCAGTGTCCATAGAAACTGCTGAGAGCAAAACATGCTGGAAGTCGAGTGACCGCGGTTTTAACTACTGTAATTACTACTCAATTTAACTACTCAATCCATTGTCTCAGTTTTGACACAAACTGTACAGTGTTGACCACATTCATCAACCCTGTTACCAAAGTTACTGTGAGAAGAATAATCTCTATAACTATGAATAACTTCTATAAAAGAAACTTTATCATGAATGAATGAAGAATAAACACCAACCTCTTTGTTCTTCAGGATCTTCAGTGTGTTTCATTCTGCAGGTTCTGGATCACTCGTGTTCTCACTGTCCTCTTTAATAAACTCAGTCTTTGCAGATTTCAGCTCTTCCTGATGATGCAATTGATGTGGGAGGAGCTTCACTGGTAATGTGATTGATGTGGGAGGAGCTTCAATGATGATGTGACTGCTGTGGGAGGAGCTTCAATGATGATGTGACTGCTGTGGGAGGAGCTTCAATGATGATGTGACTGCTGTGGGAGGAGCTTCAATGATGATGTGACTGCTGTGGGAGAAGAAGAGTCAACAGTCATACAGCCATCATCAATGTCTGCAGACTAAACGTTCAGTCCCTTCTTCTACCCTCTCTAACCTCAATGTCAACATTCTGCTTCTGTAGTTTTCCACACATGGTCAAAGTTTGAAGCACATGCAAATAACCCCATATGTCCTACTTCTTGACACCTGGACCCTCTAACTTTAGGTGCATGGTAACCTCTAGGGTCATGGGACCTATACAAATAACCCCTTTTGTCCTACTTTTGAGGCCCCCCACCATTTCTTATCTTTTCCCTGCTGACTTGAAAACATGCATAATATAATATTCTTTCATGTACACATTGTGAACACAGAAATACACATGCATAATGATTAAATTTTTCCATTCTTTACCTACTAAGTGTATATTGTTAATTATTTGGGAAAGGATTAGTAGAGAGGTGGGTGCCTTTTTTCTTTATATCTTGTTTTCTCCTGTTTAATCTAGTGAGGGAATTAGTGTTTTTATTGTACTTTCCTTTTCTTTTCTTTTGTAGCTTAGTTAGTTTCTCCCAAGTAGTTTGAGGGTTTATGTTTGTTGCCTTGAAACCCTCCTACATTTGTAAAATAAAAACCTGTTTTGACATTGAGTTGTTTTCAGTCTTAAAGCACTGGGGTTGGGAATTGAAACTTGCTGTCTCCACACATCACACCACACCTCCAAACCTAAACTAAATAGGGACGCAGCAATAATGTCAATTCCTCCAAATATAAATAATGGCGAGAATCTGTGGCATAAACACAGAAATAAATGTATATATTTGTCATCAAACCCTCTCAGTCTGTTGAGCACAATGAAATGAGCTTTAAGTGTGAATTCACATGAGATGTGAAGACATCATCATAATAAATGAGGTGAAAACAGGAACTATTGAGATGAAATAAAGAGTGTTTTCAGCAGCTCTGTTAATATTGATGAGCCTCAGACTATCAACACTCATTCAACAAGACATTCAGGATCATCAGCAGATCATCTCACTTTATTCTGACTGTTTGCTGTTACAAACACATTATTCCAGTCAGGATACATGACAAAAGACTATTCAACTGCTCTACTGGAAGACAATACTGTAATATCTCACAATATGACACGTGTAAAACATCATTAACAAACACTAATCACTAATCATCAACCACTACTGCTAAATAACTATGAATCGAAATATGTTTTGATTTTATGAGAACTACATTCACTGTAATAAAGTAATTAGATCTTTATCATGTAACAGTTATGTGCAGGACAATGATCAGTTATGTTTCCAGTGGCAAAGCGTATGACAATTAAAGATGGCTTCAGAAAGATGGCAGCAGCATTATTTTATTTCCACACAGAGATTGGTAGATCTATTAGTGAAATCTGATGACTTCATCAATCTGTGTTGCATTATATGCCAACGGTGACCGTTCAACAATGGGAAAAAAGCACTTCTTGTGTTTCTTTGCCTCAAGTTTGCATGCCTGTAACTCCAGAAGTATTAAATATATCTCAATATCCTTTTAGATTCTGGTTCTTAAACTTTCCTTTTGGTTTCTTTATTTTAAAGGCCCTCGATGATTCAATCCCAGCGATATGGAGATTTTAATATGGGTCCATGAGCAAAGTGTACAAAAACCAAATGCAGTTTATACCTTTGTTCATTTATAGGGGGAAATTAGTATCGTAGTATCATTACATCCCTAATCAATGTAGTTATCATAAAAGCAAAACATATTTCAATTCAGTTATTTAGCAGTAGTGGTTGAGGATTAGTGTTTTTGTATTACTTGTAAAATGGCTCACATGCCACACCCCCCGATTTCTCACGCTGAAGTGTCAACCTGGTCGGTCAAATGCCTGAAAGATGAGAGTTTATCTACAGATCTACCTCTCACGAACCGCTCGCGGGCCGAGCGAACGCTCCACTCACGCACCGCTCACGGGCCGAGCGAACGCTCCACTCACGAACCGCTCACAGGCCGAACGAACGCTCCACTCACGAACCGCTCACAGGCCGAGCGAACGCTCCACTCACGAACCGCTCACAGGCCGAGCGAACGCTCCACTCACGAACCGCTCACAGGCCGAGCGAACGCTCCACTCACGAACCGCTCACAGGCCGAGCGAACGCTCCACTCACGAACCGCTCACAGGCCGAGCGAACGCTCCACTCACGCACCGCTCACAGGCCGAGCGAACGCTCCACTCACGAACCGCTCACAGGCCGAGCGAACGCTCCACTCACGCACCGCTCACAGGCCGAGCGAACGCTCCACTCACGAACCGCTCACAGGCCGAGCGAACGCTCCACTCACGCACCGCTCACGGGCCGAGCGAACGCTCCACTCACGCACCGCTCACGGGCCGAGCGAACGCTCCACTCACGAACCGCTCACAGGCCGAACGAACGCTCCACTCACGAACCGCTCACAGGCCGAACGAACGCTCCACTCACGAACCGCTCACAGGCCGAACGAACGCTCCACTCACGAACCGCTCACAGGCCGAGCGAACGCTCCACTCACGAACCGCTCACAGGCCGAGCGAACGCTCCACTCACGCACCGCTCACAGGCCGAGCGAACGCTCCACTCACGCACCGCTCACAGGCCGAGCGAACGCTCCACTCACGCACCACTCACAGGCCGAGCGAACGCTCCACTCACGAACCGCTCACAGGCCGAGCGAACGCTCCACTCACGCACCGCTCACAGGCCGAGCGAACGCTCCACTCACGAACCGCTCACAGGCCGAGCGAACGCTCCACTCACGAACCGCTCACAGGCCGAACGAACGCTCCACTCACGAACCGCTCACAGGCCGAGCGAACGCTCCACTCACGAACCGCTCACAGGCCGAGCGAACGCTCCACTCACGAACCGCTCACAGGCCGAGCGAACGCTCCACTCACGAACCGCTCACAGGCCGAGCGAACGCTCCACTCACGAACCGCTCACAGGCCGAGCGAACGCTCCACTCACGAACCGCTCACAGGCCGAACGAACGCTCCACTCACGAACCGCTCACAGGCCGAGCGAACGCTCCACTCACGAACCGCTCACAGGCCGAGCGAACGCTCCACTCACGAACCGCTCACAGGCCGAGCGAACGCTCCACTCACGAACCGCTCACAGGCCGAGCGAACGCTCCACTCACGAACCGCTCACAGGCCGAGCGAACGCTCCACTCACGCACCGCTCACAGGCCGAGCGAACGCTCCACTCACGAACCGCTCACAGGCCGAGCGAACGCTCCACTCACGCACCGCTCACAGGCCGAGCGAACGCTCCACTCACGAACCGCTCACAGGCCGAGCGAACGCTCCACTCACGCACCGCTCACGGGCCGAGCGAACGCTCCACTCACGCACCGCTCACGGGCCGAGCGAACGCTCCACTCACGAACCGCTCACGGGCCGAACGAACGCTCCACTCACGAACCGCTCACAGGCCGAACGAACGCTCCACTCACGAACCGCTCACAGGCCGAACGAACGCTCCACTCACGAACCGCTCACAGGCCGAGCGAACGCTCCACTCACGAACCGCTCACGCACCGCTCACAGGCCGAGCGAACGCTCCACTCACGCACCGCTCACAGGCCGAGCGAACGCTCCACTCACGCACCGCTCACAGGCCGAGCGAACGCTCCACTCACGAACCGCTCACAGGCCGAGCGAACGCTCCACTCACGCACCGCTCACAGGCCGAGCGAACGCTCCACTCACGAACCGCTCACAGGCCGAGCGAACGCTCCACTCACGAACCGCTCACAGGCCGAACGAACGCTCCACTCACGAACCGCTCACAGGCCGAGCGAACGCTCCACTCACGAACCGCTCACAGGCCGAGCGAACGCTCCACTCACGAACCGCTCACAGGCCGAGCGAACGCTCCACTCACGAACCGCTCACAGGCCGAACGAACGCTCCACTCACGAACCGCTCACAGGCCGAGCGAACGCTCCACTCACGAACCGCTCACAGGCCGAGCGAACGCTCCACTCACGCACCGCTCACAGGCCGAGCGAACGCTCCACTCACGAACCGCTCACAGGCCGAGCGAACGCTCCACTCACGAACCGCTCACAGGCCGAGCGAACGCTCCACTCACGAACCGCTCACAGGCCGAGCGAACGCTCCACTCACGCACCGCTCACAGGCCGAGCGAACGCTCCACTCACGCACCGCTCACAGGCCGAGCGAACGCTCCACTCACGCACCGCTCACAGGCCGAGCGAACGCTCCACTCACGCACCGCTCACAGGCCGAGCGAACGCTCCACTCACGCACCGCTCACAGGCCGAGCGAACGCTCCACTCACGCACCGCTCACAGGCCGAGCGAACGCTCCACTCACGAACCGCTCACAGGCCGAGCGAACGCTCCACTCACGCACCGCTCACAGGCCGAGCGAACGCTCCACTCACGCACCGCTCACAGGCCGAGCGAACGCTCCACTCACGAACCGCTCACAGGCCGAGCGAACGCTCCACTCACGAACCGCTCACAGGCCGAGCGAACGCTCCACTCACGAACCGCTCACAGGCCGAGCGAACGCTCCACTCACGAACCGCTCACAGGCCGAGCGAACGCTCCACTCACGAACCGCTCACAGGCCGAGCGAACGCTCCACTCACGAACCGCTCACAGGCCGAGCGAACGCTCCACTCACGAACCGCTCACAGGCCGAGCGAACGCTCCACTCACGAACCGCTCACAGGCCGAGCGAACGCTCCACTCACGAACCGCTCACAGGCCGAGCGAACGCTCCACTCACGAACCGCTCACAGGCCGAGCGAACGCTCCACTCACGAACTGCTCACAGGCCGAGCGAACGCTCCACTCACGAACCGCTCACAGGCCGAGCGAACGCTCCACTCACGAACCGCTCACAGGCCGAGCGAACGCTCCACTCACGAACCGCTCACAGGCCGAGCGAACGCTCCACTCAGCGGGAAAACAACGTTCGCTCAAATCCCGCTCAGACATTAAATTTCTCTGTACTTGTTGTAGCCATTAAACAATGCATTTTGTTTCATATTTAGGTTTAAATATTATAATGCTATTTTTAAATTTTTCTCTAGGCTATTATAAAAAGTGCAAAGATGCATAATAGGCTATATGTCAAAGACATAGGGTCAGAAATGATTTTGACCACTTCATTAAGCTTTGTTTTGTAGAAACCCTTTCTTTAAAGTGAATTTTGTTTTGTATAAATTGTATCTTAATTTGAATCAATGTTTCAATTGCCTGGATTTAATAAATAAGAAGCAAATAGACTATAGCAGACAGTACTCAGCTGGCTACTTGCCTCACAGACATGAGAAATATGTGTAGAGAAAGCTTGAAATGTCCACTTTTAAACGAAACAATTCGAAAACGAAAAGAAATAGTCAAGCAAAGCGCAGTGTTCACGCGAGCAGCTCATGACTGGCGGTTCTGTCCAGAATGCTGCGCTCCATCACTGCATGAGCTGTGAGTTTAGCACGCATCTTCAGACCAATCCTGACTCCTGAGTATTACATTTAAGTTGTGTACATTTTGTTCTTGCACTGATGTAAAATTTGTAGCAATTTAGCATTTTGACAGCCAGTTTGAGATATAGGCTATATTTGAGTGTTGTGTGTATCGAAAAGTTTACAAAACCAAATGATTCGGACAGTTTTTGCCATTGAAATGACTGGAAAAAAGTGTCCTGAATTCACCCCATACCATTTGAAATCATAATTACATTGCATTATGTTGCTTGAAACCCCAAATATTATAACATTCATCCTCAACAATTATTCAGTTCTTTGTAACAATGTCATTGTAAAAAAAAGTGTAGCTAGCTTGAATGTAACTTAACTTCTTTAACTTAGAAGTATTTTGGAAGTAGTTCTATTTATACAAAATCATGCCTCTACATAGTGCTTTAAAATTGTGTGTGTGTGTGTGTCTATAGGATATACTGTGTATACAAAACGCATTTTGTCTTAATAGACAGAATTAATTATCTACCTATACTTCTTTATCAAAGTCAAAAAAGAAAATCAACAACAAAAACAATAGTTTTGCCCATTCAATTGCTGATGCAGAGAGAGTTTTCGGTGGTGAACCACTGATGTGTGTGTGTGTGTGTGTGTGTGTGTATGCTTTGTACGCGACAAACCTCAAGTTCACCTCAAGTTTTTTTTTTAAAAAGTTGGCAGCCCTGAATAAACATAAATGTACAATCACAGATCTATAAACAATACTAGATCTACAAAGCAGTGCTTAAATATTAGTTATAAGCAGCATATTAAATATCATGTTAGAGAGATAGATATAAACCCGAATATATGAATACAAACTCATGTTTATGCTGTCGCACTGCGAGCCTATTGCACGTGGTGTTAACTGCGCATGCGCATCACATACCCGAGACACAGTTTCAGATCTACACAATATAACAGAAGTGCAGCATCAAACACTTCCCCGGTAAAGAACACAGGAAGATTATATGGCATTAAGACAAGGTATTTAGGCGACACAATAATGTGCAAACCGCTCCTTAATGTCTCTTAGCAATATAGCCATCACTAATGAAGAGAAGATACTTACACACAATCCACAAAGGCCGTCCCTTCTGACTACTTTAACTGTTAATAACTACACACAAGCACATCTCTTGTTCTCCGGGAAGTTTTGGAGCAGTCCAAATCACGAACAGAGGTGGGGAGTTTGGAAGAGTCCATTTGTGAGGGTGGCCTTTTTACATTACTGATGTTTTACACTCATATTGTGAGATATTACAGTATTGTCTTCCAGTAGAGCAGTTGAATAGTCTTTTGTCATGTATCCTGACTGGAATAATGTGTTTGTAACAGCAAACAGTCAGAATAAAGTGAGATGATCTGCTGATGATCCTGAATGTCTTGTTGAATGAGTGTTGATAGTCTGAGGCTCATCAATATTAACAGAGCTGCTGAAAACACTCTTTATTTCATCTCAATAGTTCCTGTTTTCACCTCATTTATTATGATGAATTCACACGCTCATTTCATTGCTGTCAACAGGCCAATGTTTGTCTGTATGCTTTTAACTGTAGTCCTTACCATTATTTATATTTGGAAGAATTTACATTACATCATTTCATTTTCCAAATTTTAGATATCTGACTTTATTTAAATGAAGAAACAGAATACTGTTAGGGTTAAAAATAAAATGAATTTGTGAATTAGTATCAGTTATTCCACAATAGACAGACATAAATTGTCAGATGTGTCAATTAGTATAAAAACAAACTCAAATTTTACATTTTGTCAAATAAGCTCCTCCCATGCTGCGATCACATAATCAGTGAAGCTCCTCCCACATCAATCACACCATCAGTGAAGCTCCTCCCACTACAGGCACATTATCAGATAAGCCCCTCCCACATCAATCACATCATCAGTGAAGCTCCTCCCACGCTGCGATCACATCATCAGTGAAGCTCCTCCCACATCAATCACACCATCAGTGAAGCTCCTCCCACATCAAACACATCATCAGTGAAGCTCCTCCCACTACAGTCACATCATCAGATAAGCCTCTCCCACAGCAGTCACATAATCAGTGAAGCTCCTCCCACATCAATCACATCATTAATGAAGCTCCTCCCACATCAATCACATCATCAGTGAAGCTCCTCCCACATCAATCACATCATTAATGAAGCCCCTCCCACATCAATCACATCATCAGTGAAGCTCCTCCCACATCAATCACATCATTAATGAAGCTCCTCCCACATCAATCACATCATTAATGAAGCTCCTCCCACATCAATCACATCATCAGTGAAGCTCCTCCCACTACAGTCACATCATCAGATAAGCCTCTCCCACAGCAGTCACATAATCAGTGAAGCTCCTCCCACATCAATCACATCATTAATGAAGCTCCTCCCACATCAATCACATCATCAGTGAAGCTCCTCCCACTACAGTCACATCATCAGATAAGCCTCTCCCACAGCAATCACATAATCAGTGAAGCTCCTCCCACATCAATCACATCATTAATGAAGCTCCTCCCACATCAATCACATCATCAGTGAAGCTCCTCCCACTACAGTCACATCATCAGATAAGCCTCTCCCACAGCAGTCACATAATCAGTGAAGCTCCTCCCACATCAATCACATCATTAATGAAGCTCCTCCCACATCAATCACATCATCAGTGAAGCTCCTCCCACTACAGTCACATCATCAGATAAGCCTCTCCCACAGCAATCACATAATCAGTGAAGCTCCTCCCACATCAATCACATCATTAATGAAGCTCCTCCCACATCAATCACATCATCAGTGAAGCTCCTCCCACACCACTCACATCATAAGTTTGGGGCAGATCGGACATTGTATGCCCGAGTTACAACAACTTCCTGTGTCATGGGGAAACATTGAACTTTGTGAGGCCGTCATGGACACGCCCTTCAGCGAAAACTCAAGATCTTTGCAATTTAACATCACCAAGGCCTTTAGATTAGACTGACCAAATATAATGTGGATCTGATTAAATCTTTTCTTAAAGTATAACGTCTGGAAATAGCAAAAACTGTTAGAAATTTTGCAGAGAAAATTAAAAATATCTCACTTCCTGTTGGTTTTCAGATTTTGCACACAAGGTCTTTTTTGTAGGTGTTGGGCTGTTACATGTGTCTACCGAATTTCATACTTGTACGTGAAATGTAGCGCAAATTAATTTAATAAAAATTTTGTAGGTGACGCTATTGAGCCATTTTGCCACGCCTAATTCTGAGACAAATTCTCAGACGTCAATTTTCACCACTTCTGATGCGTGTGCAAAGTTTCATGAGTTGTTCAGTGAAGGGAATAAAATATTTGTTTGTGCATTATTGCTAGCATGCTTTTAGAGATTAATCATCAACAATAATTCATTGAAGATAATGTTATCTTATTAGATGATTTATGCATTAAGACTATAATGGGTAGAAGAAAAGTAGGTACTTTCTGTGGGGAATTAGAGTAACCAGAGCAATAGTCATAGGGTGTTGGTATCATAAGGAGTTGGTTTGCAACTTATAGCACCTCTGTGTTTCTTAACCACGAAGCAGTTGTGTGTGCAGTTTTGTATGCAGGGTAAAAAACAGGAACGGGAACGGGGTGAAAAGGGCAAACGAAGCAGGAGTCATCGGATGATCAAGAAGAGACTGCCTACATCTTCTTTTGTGTATAAATATTGGGGTCAAGGAAGAGGCGAGCTATTGCAGACTGCCTGAACATAAGAGGCAATCAGCTCTTCAGTCTTTACTACTGTTGTTTCCCACCGACGTTAGGCTCTAATCTTCTTGATAGATGTAAGTTGTAACTGTCCCAGACTTTCCAAAGATCCTTCTCACAGCCTCACAGGCTCAAGCTGTCCGCCTTTTCATGCTCTTAAATTCCGGTGAACTCAACCAAGATGGCCGATTTCCTTTTAAGGTTCTGGGAGTAGAAGCACACACACATAAACTCACACACATCTGCTCCTCCTTCTCATGTGTAGCACACACACATACATAACTAACAATTACTGTACATCACTGCCAATGCAGTATAAGGCATTTCTTTGAAACTAAAATAAATAACATTGTATTATATTCAATACATTGGCTAAATATATATAAACTCCGCTACCTTATCAGCAGGAACCAGTTTACGACCAGGCTCCAGTATATGGTGTGGAGGGAGGAATTTTAGATGTCTCTAAGGGAGATGCACCAGGACGATGGAAAGTGAAAGGAGGATGTCTGGACTTAAAAGAAACCAAGACAGAGAAAGAACTCTCAGAATATGGGGAGGAAGCATGTTGGATGACAGGTGAGAGTGGAAAAGGAATGGAAAGTAGGGAAGGATCAGAGCAAAAGAAAACGGAGAGAAAACGGTGATGTCATCTAGCTCATTTCAATTATCATATATATCTAAGTAATGTAATTGTAAAAGTAAAAGTAATTGATATAGTTAATTTAGTTTAGTAATTAAATTTATTTGGATATGTATTTGAAAATTTTGTGTCCCCAACTGAGCAAGCCAGAGGCGACAGTGGCAAGGAACCAAAACTCCATCAGGTGTCCTAATGGAGAAAAATAAACCTTGGGAGAAACCAGGCTCAGTCGGGGTGCCAGTTCTCCTCTGGCCAATTAACAAACAGTGTATGATTATTATTTTGGCAGCCTTATAGGTCAGAAGTCATATTAGATCGGATTATTCGAAATATCTGAGTCATCACGCTGGAGATCGATCCATTGAGGATGCCATGTCGATGAGCAATTTCAGAGGGGAGACTAATTGACACGGTCTCTGCAGACACTTCAGGGATGAGTTGGTAATGTCTGGGCGCTGGTCCACCATCTGATCTGGATACGGCCCGGATCCGGCTGACTGCAGTAAACCTCGGGATAAACAGAGACTAACATTAGCGTAGATGCCATTCCTCTTATGATGTAACGAGTACATCAGGTGTTATGGGAAGTGTTCCCGGTTCCGGCTGACCTAGTTAATGCAGCCTAACAATTTGAATAAAATATAAATTAAAATGTTTTATGTGTATGCCATAGTAAAGAGATGTGTTTTTAGTCTCGATTTAAACTGACAGAGTGTGTCTGCTTCCCGAACAATGCTAGGAAGGCTGTTCCAGAGTTTGGGTGCTAAATAGGAAAAGGATCGACCGCCTGCAGTTGATTTTGATATTCTAGGTATTATCAACTGGCCAGAGTTTTGAGACCGCAATAGACGTGATGGAGTATAATGCGTTAAGAGCTCGCTCAAGTACTGGGGAGCTAAACCATTTAGTGCTTTGTAAGTAATTAGCAAGATTTTAAAATGTATGCGATGTTTAATAGGGAGCCAGTGCAGTGTTGACAGAACCGGGCTAATATGGTCATACTTCCTGGTTCTAGTAAGAACTCGAGCTGCTGCGTTTTGGACCAGTAGCAGACGAGGGAGCGAGGCAGGAAGAAGAGATAATGGATGGACTGACAAGGAACTAAGAGAGCTGGACGACTTGGATGCGAGAGCAGAAGGAAAGAGTCAGAAATGAAGGAATGGTCAAGAGAGGTCTAGCAAGGAGGAACTAAAATTTATGTTGGACAAGGAGGAGATAGAAAGATGGAAAATGGATGATATGTTAGAGGAGCTAGCTCAGGAAAGTAGGGGAACTGTGAGAAGAGCGAGGAGATTGGAAGCTATAATTAGGAATAGAGAAGAGAGCAGTATGGTAGCTGAGATAGAGAAGGATCAAGGAGGACAAGAACTTGAAGTAGTGATTAAAGGTAAGATGCAGGTGTCAGAACCAATAAGGTCACCATATTAGACGAGGATTAAAAATGGACAATGGGGGAACGCAATTAGGAAGTTGTTTCCTGCACCCCCTGGGGCGCTCCATAATGTTCGATTTTCACCCAAAGAGGGAGAGAACCCAGCGCCTTATTTGATGAGATGTAAGGAAGAATGGGAGGCCCACACAGGTGTGCACCCACACTCAGATAAGGTACATGAGGAAATGTTTAGGGCAGTGGTACTGGAGGGGACCAGTGAGAGTGTGAAAGCAGCCTTAAAAGACAATCCTGACATTCCAGGAAGTGAGACACAAATCTGGGAGAGGCATTTGATGAATCACATGACCAGGGCTCACGATAAATCTAAGGCTAAACAGACAGAGCTAGAGGACTTAAAAGCTCAGCTCCTTAAAATGCAGTTAGGTGAGGCCAGACAGAAAATCAATGAAATTAAAAAGGAAGAGAAACCAAAACAGTTGGTTCAATATCCAACCACAGTAATTGATCCACCAGCATGGCCAGAGGACAATTCTCACGCCATGGCTCAACCCAGAGCTCGCCAGAACTGGCAGCCACCAAGTGTGGGTTATAGTGGAGGAGCCGTGATGAGCATGGGCACCTGAGGTGGCAGAGTGGGAAGGCAGGGTGGTCACTGTCTCTCCTGTGGCCAGATGGGTCATTTTGCCAGAGAGATGATCAACTGCTCACTGACTCCCCATGGAGACACAAGTGGACAATGGCTACTATCAGACGCCAAAGAGCCATCTATTGGGGCGGATTGTATCCTGAGGCTAGGGAGGAACAGGGTCTGCTGGAGCTGTACTCGCTCTGGAAGCCATGGGTTTTGAACATTGGAAGAATTTAACTTAGTGAACTTAGAGGGGAAAGAATGGGAAATCGAGTGTACAGGGATACTAGTAAGCCCAGAAGGGGTAGTAGGAATTGTGCAATTGGCATAAGAACAGGAAGAATGGTACATGATGCACAAGGCTTGGCCTCACATCACGTTAGCCATCCACCCAGAGCATCAGGCTAAAGATCTGGGCCCAATGACGAAACGCATGCTAGATGCCACTGATTGCCAGCGGACCCTGACACTCAAGTACAAAAAGGGGGATTTGTTTAACAGCCCACCGAATGAACCTTTAGCCCATTGTGTAAGCCAGGATTATGCGTACGGGGCGGGAATTGCATTACAATTTAGAGAAAAATTTGGGGTAGAGAAAGTAAGAGCACAGCAAAAGGGGGTAGGAAAGTGTGCTGTGACCAAGGAAGGAGAGAGGATAGTGTTTCGTTTGATCACAAAAGAACGAGCAACTCAAATCCCAACATATGAGAATTTGACTAAAAGTTTGGAATATATGAGGAAGCACTGCAGGGAGAATCAGATTAAAACAGTGTCAATCCCTAAGATTGGCTGTGGGAGAGATACGTTGGAGTGGGAAAGAGTGGAGAAAATTTAGATTGAGGTGTTCAAAGGAATTGAGATGGTAATAACTGTCACGGTCGGTGTGGTTGAAAAGGGAGCGAGGACTCAAGTGCGGGAAGGAGGGGTTTTATTAATAACAAAATAAACAAACACAAACAAAACAAAACGATGGAGAAAACCAAACTTGAAATAAACTTAACACAAGGAGCGGGAGCAGGAACATGAAACATACAGTAAACCAACAACATCAAACAATGATCCAGCACAGGACTGCAAACACAAGGAGATTATAAAGGGTACAAACAAGGCAGGTAATGAGGGAGAACAGGTGGGGCAAATCAAACACTAATCAGATAACAAGGGGGAGGGATCAGACAGAGACACGAGCACATGGCCCAAAATAACAAAACACCACATGTGCTACACAAGACAGGACAGACATGTAACATTACCCCCTCCCTACGGAGCGGCTACCAGACGCTCCACTAGGCCAGGGCAGGACGGGAGGAACAGCCTAGGGCAGGACGGGAGGGAGGCTGAGGTCTCTCTAGACTCGTGGCCAGAGACGGAGTCCTCTCTGGACTTGTGGCCAGAGACGGAGTCCTCTCTGGACTCGAGACAGGGTCTGGAGCCATCTCCGGACTCTGTGCTCGGGACGGAGCCCTCTCCGGACTCAGTGCACGGGACGGAGCCCTCTCCAGACTCGGTGCACGGGACGGAGCCCTCTCTGGACTCAGTGCATGGGACGGACCCCTCTCCGGACTTGGTGCACGGGCTAGCCATGGCAAGGCAATACATTCGGGCGGCTCAGGACACTCCTCTGCGAGGAAGCCCTGTACTCCTCCCAGGCACGTAGGACTACCCCCACAAAAAACCCCAGCACAGCCCTCCTGGCCATGTCAGGACTCGGGACCACCGGACTCGGGACCACCGGAACTGGGACCAAGGGAGCCTTCTTTCTCCTTTGTTTTGAGACCACTGGACTCAAGACCACTGGAATTGGGACCACTGGAACTGGGTAAGTGGCCAATATGGCGACCCCGTTCTTCCTCCTCCCTCTCCATGAAGATATGATCCATGATGGCGGCGCGAGTACATCGCGAGGCTCGGGGTCTCTCCAGATTCTGCAATGTTGCGGTATATTTCTTGCTCATTTCGGGTCTGTTCATGCAGAACAGTTGTGCCTTTACATCGTACACCCGATGTGAGCTTTTGGATATTGGTTTGCGAATTTCCGACAGTTTTATGGACAACCTTCGACTCCTTCCTGAGATCACCAGAACACCCGATGCTATGCACTCTACCCGTCCAGGCGGAAGTGCTCGCAGGCGGCGTCGAGATCGTAAACAAAGGCGGGGGAAGCGCGGAGGACTAAGAGCTAAGCTAAAGCTAACACCACACCGGCTCTCTTTACCCAGCATTTTCCTTGCCAATGTACGGTCGCTGGTGAACAAAATGGAGGAGATTCGACTCAGTATCACACACAGCAAGAGACTTTTGAACTGTAACGTCTTAATATTCACGGAAACATGGTTAAACAGCGGAATACCGGACAACGCTATTGAGCTAGCGGGACGCCACACACTCCGGGCGGATAGAACATTAGATGGCTCCGGTAAGACCAGAGATGGTGGATTGTGCATTTACATTAACAAAGCTTGGTGCACAAACTCTGCTATTGTTGGGAGACATTGTTCAGCTAACCTTGAGTTTCTCATGGTTAAATGTAGACCGTTTTATCTACCGCGGGAGTTCACTTCCACCATTATAACTGCAGCCTATATTCCCCCGGATGCTGATGCTAAGCTTGCTATGAAAGAACTTCACACAGCCATCAGTAAACAACAGACTGTTCACCCAGAAGCTGCGTTTATTGTTGCTGGTGATTTTAATCATTCAAACTTAAAGTCAGTGCTACCGAAATTTCACCAGCATGTTTCCTGTCACACCAGAGGAAACAAAACTTTAGACCATGTTTACACAAACATGGCTGGAGCTTACGTTGCGACACCCCTCCCCCACCTGGGACAGTCAGATCACCTTTCTTTGTTCCTCACCCCCAAATATGCACCCCTCATCAACCGTGTGAAGCCATCAGTGAAGACCATCAAGGTGTGGCCTGAGGGGGCAGATCTCATACTCCAGGAAAGGTTTCTACACACAGACTGGAGTATGTTTGCTTCCCAAGCCACCAGTGGCTCTCACACAGACATTGACTGCTACACCTCCTCTGTACTGGATTATATCAACACCACCACTGACAGTGTTACAACCCAGAAGCAGATCACCACATACCCTAATCAGAAGCCATGGATGAACAGGGAAGTACGACTCCTGTTGAAGACACGCAATGCTGCCTTCAGATCAGGAGATGCACAAGCCTACAGCACATCCAGAGCAAACCTGAAGAGGGGCATCAAAGAGGCCAAGCACTGCTACAAGCTAAAGATAGAGGGACACTTTTCCAACTTTGACCCTCGACGCATGTGGCAGGGCATTCAGGCCATCAGTGACTACAAACCCACCCACTCCACCCCCGCAGCCACTGACATCAACTTCCTGAACGAGCTAAATTACTTTTATGCTCGCTTTGAAAGAGACAACAGAGAAACTGCCACCAAGGCCAAACCCTCTGCTGACCACCCGCCAATCACACTCTCCTCCACAGACGTCTGCAATGCACTGGGTCGAATCAGCCCGCACAAGGCTGCTGGACCAGACAACATCCCTGGACGAGTACTCAGGGCATGTGCAGAACAGCTCGCTGGGGTTTTTACAGACATTTTCAACTTGTCTCTTGCCCAAGAAACCATACCAACATGCTTTAAATGCACTTCCATTGTGCCAGTACCAAAACACTCTAGCCCGAGGTGCCTTAACGACTACCGCCCTGTAGCACTCACACCCATCGTTATGAAGTGCTTTGAGCGGTTGGTCTTGGCACATCTAAAAGACTCTCTACCATCCACATTGGACTCACACCAGTTTGCCTACCGTAGCAATAGGAGCACAGAGGATGCAGTCTCCTTGGCACTGCACTCTGTGCTTACACATCTGGACAATAAGAACACGTATGCACGTATGCTGTTTGTTGACTTCAGCTCAGCATTCAACACTGTCATCCCAACCAAGTTAATAGCCAAACTTGGAGACCTGGGCATCAACACCTCAATGTGCAACTGGATATTGGACTTCCTGACCAACAGACCCCAGAATGTTCGATCAGGCTCCACCTACTCCACCTCCACCACACTCAATACTGGCGTACCACAGGGCTGTGTGCTAAGCCCATTTCTCTACTCCCTCTTCACCTCCGATTGCAAGCCTGTGTATGGATCTAATTCCATCATCAAGTTTGCGGACGACACTACGGTGATTGGACTCATCAGCAACAACGATGAGACCGCCTATAGGGAGGAGATCCAGCACCTGGCCACATGGTGCACTGAAAATAATCTGCTCCTCAACACCACCAAAACAAAAGAACTCATCGTGGACTTCAGGAAAGAGGCAAGAGGCACACACGACACCATCCACATCAATGGAACGGCTGTTGAGCGTGTCTCCAGTTTCAAGTTCCTGGGGATCCACATCTCGGCGGACATGTCCTGGACAACCAACACCTCCAGCCTGGTCAAGAAGGCTCACCAGCATCTTTTCTTCCTGAGGACACTGAGGAAGAATCAGCTATCCTCGGCTATACTGGTGAACTTCTATCGCTGCGCAATAGAAAGCATCCTGACCAACTGTGTTACAGTATGGTATGGGAGCTGCTCTGCTGCAGAGCGCAAGGCACTACAGCGGGTGGTGAAAACCGCCCAGCGCATCACAGGGACTCCACTACCTGCCATCGACCACATCCAGAGGAAACGCTGTCTGCATCGAGCTCGCAGCATCCTTAAGGACTCCTCTCACCCAGCCCACAAACTGTTTTCTCTCCTGCCCTCTGGTAGGCGTTTCAGGTGCCTCCGGACCAGGACCAGCAGACTTAAGAACAGTTTTTTTCCCAGAACTGTCTCCATATTGAACTCTAACCCTCGTTGATCCCACTCCCCCTATATACTGATAACCCTCCTCTCCCCCTCACATCTGCCTTCACTTGTTATTTGCACTACTGGATGCTCATTTGCACTATCGACTGTTTATTACAGTAACCCTGTACATATATGCATCTTGCACTACTTACCTAACTGGAATATGCTCATTTGCACTATCGACTGTTACTACAGTAACACCTGTTCATATATGCATCTTGCACTACTACCTTACTAAAATATGCTCATTTGCACTATATCGTTCATTGCTATACTGCCCATCTTAGCTAACATATCATTATATACATCTATCTGTAAATTCTGCTTATAGTAATAGCCATCTGTATATATATTGAGTACATATCTACCCTGTAAATTCTGTTTATAGTAATATCCATCCGTATATTACATTCAGTATATATCTATCTATCTGTAAATTCTGCTTATAGTAATAGCCATCTGTATATATATATTCAGTACATATCTATCTGTAAATTCTGTTCAGTATATATCTATCTGCAAACTGTTTATAGCAACATCCATCTGTATATTATATTCAGTACATATCTATCTGTAAATTCTATTTATAGTAATAGCCATCTTTATATTTATTCAGTACATATTCATGTCCTGCACTTGCTGCTATTGCACTTCTGGTTAGACCCAAACTGCATTTCGTTGCCTCGTACCTGTACTTGTGTAATGACAATAAAGTTGAATCTAATCTAATCTAATCTAATCTCTCCCCGTAGGGGTCATCGGAGGACTGGGGACCTGGCAGTCTGTAAGAATAAGTGGGGGAGGACCAAGAGGTGGAAGACCACCCTTCCAGAACACACCTCCACCACCGCGATTGTATATGAACCCCACAAACTGCCAGAATGATAAAATCCCCAGCATTCCCATCTCCCAGGTGCTGACAGGCTCATTCAGGCTGTTGTTAAAAATATCCTTCCGCTCTGTGTCACTGATGTTGAGCTCCTCTGCTGCGAAGACGAACCGGTAAGCGAACTCCCTCACGCTAGCTCCCTCCTGCAGTGATATGGACCAAACGCTGCATGGCTTAACCCACCATTGCACTGATTTCATTTTGGGTGAATTGCTCCCCAAATGCAATAAAATATAATTTGATCTATTATTATTATTGATTATTGATTTTATTTCTCTAACACCTATTCATCTTTTTAAGACATTTTAAATTGTCTATTATCTGACCTTCTGTTAGAGCTGGTGGAGGAAACTTAATAAAAATAATGTCATCTTTGCATTAAAAATGACATAACTGAGCGAATGACACTTAATGACAGTTGTCATAAATATGCATAAAACTCCTTCATGTGTCATGTCATGATTATGAAGGTGTAATGTCAGTCTTATGCACACTTATGAAAAATAACCATGGTGTTATTATAGTAAAAGTGTAGTAACCATGGTTTTATTATAGTAAAAGTGTAGTAACCATGGTTTTATTATAGTAAAAGTGTAGTAATCATGGTTTTATTATAGTAAAAGTGTAGTAAGCATGGTTTTTGGCACACCCCTTCAAGTAAAGATATAAGAGGATATATCATTACATTGTCCATCTGATCCAACAATGTGTATTATTAATTTTCATTTCACAAAAACATTAAATTCAATTGTAATTAAATTGGCTCTCGTAGGCTATGAAGACCAACAGTGAATTATCTACAGATATGTTATTCAGCAGTGCAGATCGAGCCTCGATTTAATGCTGTTATTTGTGCCGTATATTTGCCTGCACAAGAGTATTTTCTCGATTCACAGATTCCGATTGGCCAACGCAGTTGCCAGCAAGAAACCTAAAACACACAGACACACACACACACACACACACACACAAAGCTGCAGCGAGTCGCTCGTTCACTTCAGTAACAGCAGTGGAGTCTCTGGGGTGAGTCGAGCAGTTCCTCACACACACACACACACACACACTACAGTTTCTGTATTGTTCTCATCGGGCACAGCGCTACTTGAGCGTCTTCCTCCTGAAATAAACATTTAGTGAGCATGAGAGGAACATATGTGTTATTATAGATAAATATACATTTTGAAACTGGAAACATGAAATATCGCTTTGTGGTGCTCTTTATTTGTTAAGTAGTTATTAGAGAGTAGAACTATAGATTAATTTGGATATATTATGGTAGTTATTTATCTGAGTGTAGTGTTTTTGTATTGTGTTAATGTCATATTGTGATAAATATCAGTATTGTCTTTCAGTAGAGCAGTTGAATAGTCTTTTGTCATGTATCCTGACTGGAATAATGTGTTTGTAACAGCAAACAGTCAGAATAAAGTGAGATGATCTGCTGATGATCCTGAATGTCTTGTTGAATGAGTGTTGATAGTCTGAGGCTCATCAATATTAACAGAGCTGCTGAAAACACTCTTTATTTCATCTCAATAGTTCCTGTTTTCACCTCATTTATTATGATGATCTCGTTCAAATGAGATAATAGTGAAGTATTTGTTGGTCCTTTCAACTTTTTTTCTTTCCATTTTTTATTTACATTACATTACAAAAATTTACATTACATTATTTATATTCTGTTGTCTATTAGTATAAAAAACAAACTTAGTAACTGATATATTTTTGATTTTGGCAGATCAGTCCCTCCCACTGCATTTCATCATCAGATCAGCTCCTCCCACAGCAGTCACATCATCAGTGGAGCTCCTCCCACAGCAGTCACATCATCAGTGAAGCTCCTCCCACAGCAATCACATCACCAGTGAAGCTCCTCCCACAGCAGTCATATCATCAGTGAAGCTCCTCCTACAGAAGCACATCATCAGTGAAGCTCCTCCCACAGCAATCACATCACCAGTGAAGCTCCTCCCACAGCAATCACATCATCAGTGAAGCTCCTCCTACAGAAGCACATCATCAGTGAAGCCCATCCCACATCAATCACATCATCAGTGAAGCTCCTACAGAAGCACATCATCAGTGAAGCTCCTCCCACAGCAATCACATCACCAGTGAAGCTCCTCCCACAGCAATCACATCATCAGTGAAGCTCCTCCCACAGCAATCACATCACCAGTGAAGCTCCTCCCACAGCAATCACATCATCAGTGGAGCTCCTCCCACAGAAGCACATCATCAGTGAAGCTCCTCCCACAGAAGCACATCATCAATGAAGCCCATCCCACAGCAGTCACATCATCAGTGAAGCTCCTCCCACTGCATTTCATCATCAGATCAGCTCCTCCCACACCAATCACATCATCAGTGAAGCTCCTTCCACAGAAGCACATCATCAGTGAAGCTCCTCCCACAGCAGTCACATCATCAATGAAGCCCATCCCACAGCAGTCACATCATCAGTGAAGCTCCTCCCACTGCATTTCATCATCAGATCAGCTCCTCCCACACCAATCACATCATCAGAGAAGCTCCTTCCACAGAAGCACATCATCAGTGAAGCTCCTCCCACAGCAGTCACATCATCAGTGAAGCTCCTCCCACAGCAATCACATCATCTTTCAAGTTCCTCCCACAGCAACACATCATCAGTGAAGCTCCTTCCACAGAAGCACATCATCAGTGAAGCTCCTCCCACAGCAGTCACATCATCAGTGAAGCTCCTCCCACAGCAATCACATCATCTTTCAAGTTCCTCCCACAGCAATCACATCATCAGTGAAGCTCCTCCCACAGCAGTCACATCATCAGTGAAGCTCCTCCCACAGCAGTCACATCACCAGTGAAGCTCCTCCCACAGCAGTCACATCATCAGTGAAGCTCCTCCCACAGCAGTCACATCACCAGTGAAGCTCCTCCCACAGCAGTCACATCACCAGTGAAGCTCCTCCCACAGCAGTCACATCATCAGGTCAGTAAAGGGAGGTTTGAGAAACTTTCATATTGACTGTCAACATCAGTTCAAACTAAATTATTATTTTAGCTTTATATTAATTTTAGTCTTAAGTAGGAATGGGTACAGAAACACGATATTAAATGATCCCCGGAGCTAAATTATGAAAGACCGCAGCATCGATAAGCTCCGACGTTACCGGTTCTGCTGTCGGTACTCGAGACATTAAGAAAATACACAGACTATTTATTATTGCTATATAGACGTTATCTTGCCAGCCGTTTCTATATGCGATGATATTAAACCATTTGATTGTTGCAAGATGCAGTCTTTACTGTTGCTAAATTGCAGGACGTGTTTAATAATAAAAAGCTATTAAAGCACAATAATCCTGCAAGAGGTTGATGTCTAATCTGCATTTAAGTCATCTCTGAAAACATTTTTTTCATAATTTTGTATGTTAGCCTTAGTGAGTTAAATTCCTTGTCTTGTTTTTAATTTGGTTTTATGGTTTAGTTGTTGAATTTAATTAGCTTGTTTTGTTTGACTGGTATCTTTTTATTGTGTTTTTGTGAAGCGCCTTGGTCAGCAGTAATGTTGTTTTAAGGTGCTATATAAATAACCTTTTATAAATGTAAAAATAGCAAGAAGACATCAACCCCGCCCTCACTCTTAGCTTAAGACTTCTCTCTATTCCTTAGTAAAAGTGAATAGGTTTTAAGAGAAAACTCTAATAACTAGTAACTTTTACTGCTCTTTAGGAGAACTCTTAGTGCTAAGATTAAATAATTTGTGAATACGGCCCTGATTATCTCATTCGCAACTCACACTTTTATACAGTTTAACCGATGAGCTCATTTGCAGGTGCTTTCCTTCCTTTCTCTTCCTGGAATCTCCCAAACACTCCCCAACACTTTCGCCACAGTTACTTCATTCACTGGCTATCTGGTTCTCTTTGTAAGGGTGGCCGACTGCCAAAAACATATTTAGATTGTCCCACAAAGTGATTTTTCCTTCTTATTTTTATCAAGAGGACACGTGAACCAAAAGAGCAACTTACTATCAGTGCAAGAGACTTCAGACAGAATCCCACTGTTTCCCGTGAGACTTCTCTCAGTCATGAAGGCCATGAGGCCTCAAAACATTCTAAGCAAACTTGCAATGTATGTTGTGGTCAACAGTGTCGAATGCAGCACTGAGGTCGAGTAGCACCAGAATTGATGTTTTGCCTGTATCAGTATTTAAGCAAATATCATTTATTATCTTTATGAGCGCTGTCTCTGTGCTGTGATACGGTCGGAAACCAGATTGAAAATTGTCAGAGTATCCGTTTGAGCTTAAGATTTTGTTCAGCTGATTGAAAACAACTTTTTCAATGATCTTGCCTATGAAGGGGAGATTTGAGATTGGTCTGTAGTTGCTCAATATGAAGTCCCATAAAGAAGTGAGGAGTTTACCACTGCTAGGAGATCTGCTTCTAAACAGTTAAACACACTTTTGAAAAAAGAAGTGGGGAGTGTGTCAAGGGCGCAGGTTGATGTTTTAAGGTGCTGTACCGTTTCTTCTAAAATCAGACATAGATCTGTCTCAAAGAAACTCAAGGATGTGCTGATCGCCTTTCTGATATTATTGATTTTCTCAGAGAAGGAGGCAAACTCACTGCATCTGCTGTCTGAGAGCATTTCACTGGGAATGTGACTCGGGGTGTTGTTAGTCTCTAGTGTTAAGAACAGTCATGAGCTCTTTTGTTGTACTGGATTCAGCATTATCTATGTGAATATTAAAATCCCCAGCAATAGCAAAACGGTCAAACTCTGAAGAGATTGTTGATAACAGCTCTGTAAAATCCTCAACAAAGGCTGTAGAATATATTTGAGGCCTGTAAATAATGATAAGCAGGATGCGTGGAGCACCTTTTAACACAATACCCAGATATTCAAAAGACAAATAATCACCAAATGATACTTGCTTGCATTGATAGACATCTTTAAAAAGAGCAGCAACACCTCCACCTCTCCTAACCGCTCTGCAGACACTCATAAAAGTAAAGTTAGGAGGGGCTGTTTCATTGAGGACTGTTGCACTGCAGTCATTGACTAGAAATGATTTGTTCTTAAGTGAACAGATGTTTAAAAGTGCTAACTAAACAGTATTTATTTTTCCCCCACAGTAATCTTAGTTTGAGATTAGATGGGTTTGCTTTCTATCACGTAATAGAACAGAAATAGAGAAAGAGACATGCACACTGGGTACAGCTGGGAGTGTGTCCGTGAGCAGTGGTTGTTGTGGCTGCGTGGTATTTTCATTGTCCTTGTGGGGTGTGTCATGTCCATTCAGGTGCTGAAATGAAGTCCTGTGGTCGTCCATACTCTGTACAGGTGTGTTTGTGCCATCCAGGTTGAGTGGGTTGGCACACCCAGCTGAAGGATGATGAAGGGAAAAATAAATATTGTCCTTTAGCTCTCTTGTACCAAGTTTGTTTGGGTGGAGGCCATTTTTCTTGAAATCTATAACAGCTTCAACTCTTCTGGGAAGGCTTTCCACAAGGTTTAGGAGTGTGTTTATGGGAATTTTTGACCATTCTTCTAGAAGCGCATTTGTGAGGTCAGGCACTGATGTTGGACAAGAAGGCCTGGCTCGCAGTCTCCGCTCTAATTCATCCCAAAGGTGTTCTATCGGGATGAGGTCAGGACTCTGTGCAGGCCAGTCAAGTTCCTCCACACCAAACTCGCTCATCCATGTCTTTATGGACCGACGCTTTGTGCACTGGAGCGCAGTCATGTTGGGACAGGAAGGGGCCATCCCCAAACTGTTCCCACAAAGTTGGGAGCATGAAATTGTCCAAAATGTCTTGGTATGCTGAAGCATTAAGAGTTCCTTTCACTGGAACTAAGGGGCCAAGCCCAACCCCTGAAAAACAACCCCACCCCATAATCCCCCCTCCACCAAACTTTACACTTGGCACAATGCAGTCAGGCAAGTCCCGTTCCCCTGGTAACCACCAAACCCAGACTCGTCCATGGGATTACAGACAGAGAAGCGTGATTGGTCACTCCAGAGAACACGTCTCACTGCTCTAGAGTCCAGTGGCGGCGTGCTTTACCCCACTGCATCCCACGCTTTGCATTGCTCTTGGTGATGTAAGGCTTGGATGAGCTGCTCGGCCATGGAAACCCATTCCATGAAGCTCTCTACACACTGTTCTTGAGCTCATCTGAAGGCCACAGAAGTTTGGAGGTCTGGAGCTATTGACTCTGCAGAAAGTTGGTGACTTCTGTGCACTGTGACCCTCAGCATGCGCTGACCCCGCTCTGTGATTTTATGTGGCCAACCACTTCGTGGCTGAGTTGCTGTTGTTCCCAATTGCTTCCACTTTGTTATAATACCAAAAAAGTTTCAGCGTTCAAACTACACTTCAGTGTTAATTAAATATTTTTTTTATAATAACTTTTGGGTGTTATGCCTCTGTGACTTCAAGCTGATTCAGAGGCTGAGGTTAACATCATGTTAGTCCTTAGTTCACAACACTTAAGTGCCACCTCAGTCAGTGCTTAAAGCTGCAGTCCGTAACTTTTGTTTGATTAAATATGATCCAAAATCAATTATTGAGCAAATACATTGTTCAAAATCTCCTTACCTTATCCTGATTCACAACGGTAAGTTTGTAATAATGTAGTTAGCCTTTAAAGTACTGGATCAATAAGCAGTATCAGTAAGAGTAGTAATACCATTAAAACCTTAATGATACCCATCCCTAGTCTTAAGTGTGTCAAAATTATAAATATGATGTAATTTTACTCTTATTTCTTGACTTGTATTATCCCAGTTATTCATAATTGTAGAGCTTATTATTCTTTTGGTAACAGGGTTGATGAATACAGTTTGTGTAAAAACAGACAATGGATTGAGATTATTTTCTTGTCCTCCCATCATGCTGTAGAAAGAGCCCACATGATGTCACTTCCTGGGTGTCACAACTTTAAGAAATATTGTATATTTTTTCATGTATGTATTACTTTAAGTATATTTCTCACTACAGAAACATGGGATTTGTGCCTATAATGTTTTAAAAATAATCCGAAGATTGTGGTAGAAATTCCCCTACGCTTCTGACTTGAGTTTACCTGGGGTGTCTCCTGATCGATGCCCAAACGTCTTCTAATCAGAGTTGAATGACGTCTTGCCCCCTATGAACACTATCACTTGGGATTAAGGTCTCTAGTGTTCTACTAACTGTACAGCATTAACTAGGCAGGCTACAGACAATGCCTTCATATATGCTTTAATCATGTCCGGGAGGATCTCAAACCAATTTCAGAGAGTTTTTAACAGTTTTTATAGAATAGGAGCATGGCAAAGGTGACATGATTTTTTTAACAATGTAATTGGTTCTTCACATGTATAATTAAGCTAACCCATCTTTTACTAGGTATAAGCAAATCTAGATTTCTTGATTATTTCAGCTTGTTACTGTCTAGACTTATGTCTAGTTTCATTTACATTTATGCATTTAGCAGACGCTTTTATCCAAAGCGACTTACAACTGAGGAGTACAGGAAGTGATCCGTTATGAAGAGGCGTAGAAACGCAAGAAGTGCCTTAAATACTACGCTTCGGGCATTGCTCAGAGTAGCCTAAACTAGAATAGGGAGGGAATAGAGAAAGATAGAGATTTTTTTTTTTAATGATAAGATTAAGTGCTCATGGAAGAGATGGGTTTCTAGCTGTTTTTTGAAGGATGTCAGTGATTCTGCCATCCGGATGGAGGTGGGAAGATCGTTCCACCAGCTGGGAACAGTGAATGAAAAAGTTCTGGAGAGGGATTTCATGCCTCTCTTGGATAGTAACGGCTTCTGGTGGGGGTGTAGACTCGTAGGATCGAGTCGAAGTGGTGGATCATGAAGTGAGGTGTGACATGGGCCTTTTTGGGCTCGTTGAGTGGCCCCTTTTTGAAACCTGATTGGTTTACGTCCAGCTGATTAAACTGTGAGAGGAAAGATGAAACCTGGTTGAACACAACTCGTTCAAGTGTTTTCGCTATGTATGGTAGGAGAGAAACAGGTCTGTAGTTATCTACAAGTGATGTGTTGAGTGTGGGTTTTTAAGCAGTGGAGTTACCCGAGCCTGCTTGAATGTGGTAGGGAAGATACCAGTGCAGAGAGATGTATTGATGATGTGTGTGAGTGCTGGTAGGAGTGTCAAGTCAAGTCAAGTCAGCTTTATTTATATAGCGCTTTTTACAGTGCAGATTGTTTCAAAGCAGCTTCACAGTGTTAAACAGGAAAATAATGAACAGAATTTGATTCGGCTGTACAGCCGCTCTGGAGAAAACGGTGATGTCATCAGCTCATTTCAATTATCATATATATTCAAGTAATGTAGTTGATATAGTTCATTTAGTTTAGTAATTACATTTATTTGGATATTTATTTGAAAATTTGAGCAAAAACTGAGCAAGCCAGAGGCGACAGTGGCAAGGAACCAAATCTCCATCAGGTGTCCTAATGGAGAAAAATAAACTATAAAAATAAAAAAAATTCTCCTCTGGCCAATTAACAAACAGTGTATGATTATTATTTTGGCAGCCTTATAGGTCAGAAGTAATATTAGATTGGATTATTCGAAAGATCGGAGGCATCACACCGGGTTTATTGAGGATGGCGTGTCAATTAAACAATTATTAAATAGGAATATTCAAAATATCGGAGTCATCACGCCGGAGATGGATCCATTGAGGATGCCATGTTGATGAGCAATTTCAGAGGGTAGACTAATTGACACGGTCTCTGCAGACACTTTAGGGATGCGTTGGTAATGTCTGGGCGCTGGTCCACCATCTGATCTGGATACGGCCCGGATCCGGCTGACTGCAGTAAACCTCGGGATAAACAGAGAGACTAACATTAGCGTAGATGCCATTCCTCTTATGATGTAACGAGTACATCAGGTGTTATGGGAAGTGTTCCCGGTTCCGGCTGACCTAGTTAATGCAGCCTAACAATTTAAATAAAATATAAATTTAAAATGTTTTATGTATGCCATAGTAAAGAGATGTGTTTTTAGTCTAGATTTAAACTGACAGAGTGTAGGAGAGATGGCTTGTAGGAGGTGTGAGGGGATGGGATCTAGGAGAAGTAGTAGGATGTCTGGAGAGAAGTTTAGATACTTCTGTCTCAGTGAGTGTAAAGGAGGAGAGAAGATGTTTGTCTGTGGATGTGGCTGATCTAAAATCCTGTGTGTGTGGAGGTGAGAACTGACTACTGATGATTGTTGTTTTATCGATGAAGAAATGGGCAAAAATGTCGGCAGATAAAGAGGTGGTGGGAGGTGGTGGAGGGGGACAGAGTTGAATGTTCTAAAAAGTGTGCGTGTGTTTGAGGTGCTGTTGATTTTGTTGCGGAAAAATGAGGATTTAGCTGCATGGACATCATCTGAGAAGGATGAGAGCAGAGATTGGTATTTACCCAGGTCAGATGGGTCGTTTGATTTGTGCCATTTTCTCTCTGCTGCCCTGAGTTTGGTCCGGTGTTCGCGAAGAACGTCAGATAACCAAGGGTTAGAGGGAGTAGGGCGTGCTGGCCTAGAAGATAGAGGGCAGATACTATCGAGACAGGAAGTTAAGGTAGAACATAACGTGTCTTTTGCAGTCTTGACATCCATAGATGAGAATTGTGTGGGTGAAGGAAGGGAGGATGACACAACAGAGGAGAGATGAGAGGGAGAAAGAGAGCGCAGGTTTCGTCTGAAAGTAACTGGTAGAGGGACTGGAGGTGCACGAGTAGTAAGTTGTAGATTAAATGTGATGAAGTAATGATCTGAGATGTGTAAAGGTTTCACCAAAATGTTGTCCGTAGTGCAGTTGCGTGTGTAGATGAGGTCAAGTTGGTTGCCTGATTAATCCTTCAAGAAAAATAAATGTTAGTAGTGATTTTTAATAAAAAAATTCCAGAACAAGATCAATGTACCTCATTCATGTAATGTTTTATAGCAGTTGTCTACTTTCTGCTATTACATCAGGGCTCACTTTTACTTTTCACTTCATATTGCTCTCTTTGAATTATTTTGATTTACTGAAAATGTAATTATTATTTTTTCTTTGATTTCAGACGTGATGGATGAGCGTGAGGAGAGTGAAGAACTGAGTGAAGTGGAGGAGGAACATCATGTCAAACCTGGAGAAAAACCTTTGAGTCGCTCAAAGACTAAAGAGACATTTATAAAGAAAAGAAGAGCCAAGAAATATTTCACCTGCACTCAGTGTGGAATGAGTTTCCCAAGGAAATATAATCTTGAGCTTCACATGAGAATCCACACGGGAGAGAAGCCGTACTCATGTGATCAGTGTGGAAAGAGCTTCACACAAAAACCAAATCTTACAAAACACATGAGAGTTCACACCGGAGAGAAGCCGTTCTCATGTGATCAATGTGGGACAAGCTTCGCACTAAAAGTAAATCTTAAGAAACACATGACGATCCACTCTGGAGAGAAGCCGTACTCATGTGATCAGTGTGGGAAGAGTTTTCCATACAAACGAAGTCTTGAGGGTCACATGAGAGTTCATGCTGGACAGAAGCCGTACTCTTGTGATCAGTGCTGGAAGAGCTTCACACAAAAAATACACCTTAAAGTACACATGAGGATCCACACTGGAGAGAAGCCGTTCTCATGCGATAAATGTGGGAAGAGTTTTACGACTTTATCACACCTTAAAAGTCACATGAGGATTCACACCGGAGAAAAGCCATTCATGTGTGATCAGTGTGAAAAGAGATTCTCAAACAAACACAATCTTGATGATCACTTGAGAGTTCACACTGGAGAGAGGCCGTTCTCATGTGATCAGTGTGGGAAGAGTTTCGTGAAATCTGCTAAACTTAAAAGACACATGAAAATCCACACTGGAGAGAAGCCGTACGCATGTGATCTATGTGGGTGGAGTTTCCTGGAATCAGCAAACCTGAAAGCACACATGAAAATCCACACCGGAGAGAAGCCATTCTCATGTGATCAGTGTGGGAAGAGTTTTAGGGATTCAGGATACCTTAAGAGTCACATGAGAATCCACACCGGAGAGAAGCCATGCAAGTGTGATCAGTGTGAAAAGAGATTCTCAAACAAACAAAATCTTGAGCTTCACATGAGGATCCACACCGGAGAGAAGCCATTCTCATGTGATCACTGCGGGAAGAGCTTCAAAGACAAAGCAAGTCTTGAGCTTCACAAGAGAGTTCACACAGGAGCGAAGCCGTTCATGTGTGTTCAGTGTGAAAAGAGATTCGCTAGCAGACAAAATCTTAATGCTCACATGAAGATCCACACTGGAGAGAAGCCGTACGCATGTGATCACTGCGGGAAAACATTTCTTTTGCCAACAAACCTGAGGAAACACCTGAGAGTTCATACGAAGGAGAAGCCACATTCATGTTCTGTGTGTGGAAAGAGTTTTTCACATCAGCAGAGTCTACATAGACATCAGAAAATACACACTGGTGTGAGAGAGTACATGTGCTTTGAGTGTGAGAAGACTTTTATTTCAGCGAGCAGTTTAAAACTGCACCAGAGGATTCACACTGGAGAAAAACCTTACAAGTGTTCACACTGTGACAGAGATTCAGTCTGTCAGCACATCTGAGAAGACATGAGAGGATCCACAGCAGAGAGAAGAGTTTCACTCCTGAAGAAACACACGGGGATCCATGCAGTGGAGAAATCAATTAGTTTCCTAACAGCCACGATGAGTGACAGGACATGTTGTTGGTTGATTGTAGGGGTGGGCGATCTGATGATTTTATATCATGATTAATCTTGAAGAAGTCTACAAACTACTTTTCACAAGAATCATAGAGATTGTGATCTTTTGTCTTCGTAATAATGTTAAAACTACAGCAATGACCTAAATTATATCATTAATTAAAATACATGAAAATAAAACATTTCTTACGGCCCTGTAATTGTAACGCATCAATTTTCTGCGTGTGAAAGCGGGGGAGAAGTCATGTGGCTCGTTTCCTTTTAATAACCATTTTGATTCTTTAATGCAATATTGTGTTGTAAATTGTGCAAATAGAAAAGAAATTCTGGAAGTTCTCTATAGCACTTCTCAAAATGAGGAAAATCGCATATTCAGATCGTGGATCATGATTTTGTGTTATAAGATCGTGTTATGATTTCTTGGGAAGATCGCCCACCCCTTGTTGATTTATCATCTATTAACTGTGGTTCACTCCAACACGAATGATCGGAATGAAAATTAAGTCCAATTTTCACATGAGATTTGTCTGTTCAGACCCATGCAAAAAAAAAAAAAACGGCAGGAAATTCACTTTCTGACAGTAGGTGGCGCTCAAGTTAAAGCAGAAATACAGCAGCGCTGTGCAACTTTCTGTTTCTGACACCTGCTTTTTACAGAGAACAATATCAAACTGTATTTTTTCATATTTTTGTGTTTGCTGTGGTGCTTATCGAGAATACAGAGACACTTCCAGAATATTCCTACTTCAGTTTTTACATGACATGATTTTCATCACCAGAATAGTACACTTGCCGTTAGATTTAACCTTGCCACGCAGGTCACACGTGCTTTAAATTTGTTTTGTGCTAATCAGTTGTTCCAGAATGTGGCGGCAGTGTTGATGGCTGATGAAGTTGTGTTTCTCATGATTAAAGAATGTAGTGGACAGCACATTTCAGGGCCCAGTTTATGGCCGGGCCCCTCTCTGCCCGTAACAGTGGACAAAGGTTTGCTACATTTTGATTGGATCTCGGTGGACTAACACAAACAAACCGTCCAATGCCATCAGATAAAGATGCCAGACACCTCTTAGAGGCCAGAAGAAGACCTGTGATACCAAGCCCAGGAAGGACAGGACTTCTCATTGGTCCACATGCAGTTTCTGCTCTTCACCCATCTAGAGACTGATCCTAATGTCCTGGTCTGTGACTGCCATAAAAATTCCTCAGGACCTCAGCAGTTGTGGGTGAAACAAAGAAAGACCACAATGATCCATCCAAATCCATTCATAACTATGTTTGGAAACCTTAAGACTGATGTAAACTACACACATCCATTTCATACTTATTCAGAGAAATAAGTATTCTCAGTGACAGCTATTTGTAATGCAACACATCTTACACAGATTCAGCTGTTAATGAACATATGAATGAACGCATGACAGTTCAATGTTTTTCTATCAAGTTTGGTGTCTATTTGAGTAGAATATTGCCAAGGGTATTCTGATGGTGGTTTGGAAAGTGAGAAATGCATTGGTAAACTTTAAAGACTTCTAACTGTGTACAGTATGCAAATGAGTTCCACAGGGGAAAGAAGGGTGGGCCAACATTCTGAGCCTCTGGTTCATCCAGAGACACAACAAAAGATCCGAGGATCTGAGACTACAGCTTGTGAGGCAGCAACAGATACGACCACGTTCTGAGCCTCCAGCCTGAGGAAAGAGACATTAACAAACACTATGTTCAGAGTTTTAGTCCAGCGAGACAACTACAGCACGTCCCGAGTCTCCACCAAGTCCTGAGTGTCTGGCCCAGAGAGGCAGAAGACACACAGAGACATTTGCAACAAGGTTAAGCTCAAGAGAGCAAACCTTCACCTCAAGGTTCCTTCATCTGCGTGTTCCAGATTTCAGGACTCTTTGGTGCTCCAGGGGATTAGCATCCCACAGATCTTCGTGTTCAAGGCTGTTGAAACGGATTCCAGCTCCTTTCCCCACTGCATTGTCTCCCAGCACAACCAGTGGAAGAAGTCACCGCCATCGGACTGCTTACTCAACCACGTGGAACGTAAATGTCACTTAACCAAACCTCTTTCCAGAGACCTTGGCATTGTTGTCTATTATCAGTATATGATTTTCTAATTTACAGTAGAGGTGATATAACTGATGCTAGTTAATAACAAATAATCTTTCGTTTATTTGTTTGATGCATAATAAGGTTCTTCACCTTAGATTCAGAGAAACAACAGTTTATCTTTTCATAAGATAACGCAACTCTTCCATAGCCACACTCAACTTAATCACATGTATTTTATGCATCTTATAAACTTTAATCCTTTATCGTTCATTGTATTCATTTAGTAGTTGTGTTAGTTATTCTTGTTTATCTTTGTTAATAAATGTATTTTATGTATTTTATTACAATTGTGTCTTCCTTTTGCTGTCTGATCGATTGCTCCTGTCTGCCTCCTGTCTGCCGGTCGCAGTGTTTGCAGCTCTGTACAGCTTTGCTTTTGAATCTCTATTTGATATCTTTTCTTGTTGTTTATACTGCTAAATATAACTTACTCATCACCATATATTGTTTAATATTGCCTATCACGTTAAAATTGACATTGTTAGCTAAATCACTAACACAACGTGTTAGCATTTCACAACGCGTTAGCATTTCACTAGCCTGTTAGCCTGCCATTTGTGCATCCGGGTTTCCTGTTTTGTCTCTCGTGCCTTTACTAGTCCATCAAACAACTGTGGTAAGTTGGATTAATCAACAAATACGGTAAGCCATGTCTTCTCCTTTTATTGTCACCTGCACTACATGTTTCATGTTTAGTATATCTGTCTCCGTTGGTGAACAGGGCTTCACATGTGATAAATGTAAGGAGATAGTCAGACTGACGGAGAAGATTTCAGAATTAGAGACATGCATCCAGACTTTATTTGAGAGTAGTGAGAACGTAACAGCTTTAGACACTGCTTTGGATGCGACCAGCTTAGTGAAGTCTGTACATTGTTCGGTTCCGGCTGTAGAGCCCGTGCAGCAGGGCAACTGGGTGACGGTGAGACGGCATAGTCGCGGATCAAAAAAACACTCTTCCGTTCCAATTAGAACATCAAACAGGTTCTCCCCACTCAGTGATGCACCCACTGAGAATCCTGTTGAAAGTGCCCTAGTTATTGGTGATTCTATTACATGGAACGTGAAAATAGAGACACCAGCCACCATAGTCACATGTTTACCGGGAGCCAGAGCACCTGATATCAAAGCAAATTTAAAAGTGCTGGCTAATGCTAATCGTAAATTCTCTAAGATTATTATTCATGTCGGCACAAATGATGTTCGACTTCGCCAGTCGGAGATCACCAAAATTAACATTAAAGAGGTGTGTGAACTCGCAAGTACGATGGCAAACCGGATTTTTTGCTCTGGTCCCCTCCCCGTTAAAAGGAGTGATGAGATACTTAGCAGACTATCATCACTCAATGGCTGGTTGTCTAAGTGACGTCCGCAAAATAACATAGGGTTCATAGACAATTGGAAAAGCTTTTGGGGCAGACCTGACCTGTTGAAAAGAGATGGTATCCATCCCTCCTGGGGTGGTGCCGCTCTTCTCTCTAGTAATTTGGCACATAGTCTTAAAGCTAAACCTTGACTAACTAGGGCCCAGGTCAGGAAGCAGACGGACTGGCTTACCCGACCGTCTGCTAGCTGTCTCGCGTCACAGAAGTCAGATAAATCCCAGCACATAGAGACTCTTTCACCTAGCTATTATCACATAGAGACTGTGTCTGTTCCACAAATGAGTAAATACAAAAAAACACCAAAACTATTCAACGGTAAAAATTTAATTGATGTCCAACAAATAAACAACAGATATAATACAGATGATCAAATGATAAAGCTTGGGCTGCTGAATATTCGATCCCTTTCCTCTAAAACGCTTATTGTTAATGATATGATTACAGATAATAATCTAGATGTGCTGTGTTTGACAGAAACCTGGCTAAAACCTGACAACTACATTACTTTAAATGAGTCCACCCCACAAGATTATTGTTATAAACACGAGCCGCGTCTGAAAGGTAAAGGGGGAGGTGTTGCTGTAATTTATAATAATATCTTCAGTATTACTCAGAAGTCTAGTTTCAAATATAATTATTTTGAAGTTTTGGTGCTTTACGTAATGTTATGTAGTGAAATTGATAAATCCTGTTTAACATTTGTGTTGGCTACTGTATATAGGCCACCAGGGCACAATACACACTTTATCAGAGAATTTGCTGATTTTTTATCAGAGTTAGTACTGGCTACAGATAAAGTCCTAATTGTTGGTGATTTTAATATCCATGTAGACAATGAAAAAGACGCATTGGGATTGGCATTTAGAGACATTCTAAACTCTATTGGAGTTAGGCAACACGTATCAGGACCCACTCATCTCCGTAATCATACTCTAGACCTAATATTGTCACATGGAATAAATGTTGATACCGTTGAAATTCTGCAGCAGAGCGATGACATCTCAGATCATTACCTAGTATCATGTATACTTAATTTAGCAAAGGCTGCAAAGCCATCCCCTCGCTTCAAATATGGCAGGACTATCACTGCTGAGACTAAAGATTTCTTTATAAATAAACTTCCTCATCAGTTTCATCTCCTCAGCATCCCAGATAGCCCAGAGGAACTTGATGTTGCAACAGAAACTATTGACTCTCTCTTTTCCAGCACTTTAGACACAGTTGCTCCTCTGCGCTTAAAGAAGATTAAAGAAAATAGTCCAACGCCGTGGTACAACGAGCACACCCGGGCCCTTAAAACAGCAGCCAGAAAAATGGAGCGCAGCTGGAAGAAAACAAAACTGGAAGTTTTTCGCATTTCGTGGAAAGAGAGCATGATTTCATACAGAAAGGCCGTAAAAACTGCTAGATCTGCTTATTTCTCGACTCTCTTAGAAGAAAACAAACACAACCCTAGGTATTTATTCGATACAGTGGCTAAATTAACCAAAAATAAAGCTTCAACTTCTGATGTCTGCCAACAGCACAGCAGTAATGACTTTATGAACTTCTTTAATTGTAAGATTGATAATATTAGGAAAAAAATTATAACCATGCAGCCGTCTACTACTGTATCACATCAGACAGAGCATTGTAGTGTCACTGAGGAAAAATTACATTCATTCACTGCTATAGGAGAAGAAGAATTGGCTAAACTCATTAAATCATCAAAATCAACAACATGTATGCTCGACCCTATACCGACTAAACTACTAAAAGAGATGCTTCCAGAGGTCATAGATCCTCTTCTTAATATTATTAATTCATCCTTGACTTTAGGATATGTACCGAAAACTTTTAAGTTGGCTATTATTAAACCACTTATTAAAAAACCGCAACTTGACCCTACAGAATTAGTCAATTACAGGCCAATCTCAAATCTACCCTTTCTGTCAAAAATACTAGAAAAGGCAGTGTCCTCACAATTATGCTCCTTTTTAGAAAGAAATGGTATCAGTGAGGTTTTCCAGTCAGGATTTAGACCACATCATAGTACTGAGACTGCTCTCATTAGAGTTACAAATGATTTACTCTTATCATCCGATCGTGGTTGTATCTCTCTGTTAGTGTTACTCGATCTTAGCGCTGCATTCGATACCATCGACCACAACATTCTTTTGAATAGACTCGAAAATTATGTTGGCATTAGTGGAATTGCATTGGCATGGTTTAAATCATACTTATCTGACCGTTTTCAGTTTGTAGCAGTAAATGAAGAGATGTCACACCGATCACAAGTTCAGTATGGAGTACCGCAGGGCTCAGTGCTAGGACCGTTGCTTTTCATCCTGTACATGCTACCACTGGGAGATATCATTAGGAAGCATGGCGTTAGTTTTCATTGTTATGCTGACGATACTCAGCTCTATATTTCTTCACGCCCTGACGAAACTTACCAATTCACAAGATTAATGGAATGCATAGCTGATATAAAAAATTGGATGACTAGTAATTTCCTGCAACTTAACTCAGAAAAAATAGAATTTTTGATTATTGGACAAAAAAACTCCACATGTAGTAACCTAGAATACTGTCTAACACTTGATGGCTGCTCTGTCAAGTCCTCGTCGTCAGTGAGGAACCTGGGTGTGCTCTTTGATACCAATCTCTCATTTGAAAGCCACGTTTCTAGCATCTGTAAAACTGCATTCTACCATCTTAAAAATATATCTAAATTACGGCATATGCTTTCAATGCAAAATGCTGAACAGTTAGTTCATGCGTTCATGACCTCAAGGCTAGATTATTGTAATGCTCTACTGGGTGGTTGCCCTGCTCGCTTAATAAATAAACTGCAGCTGGTCCAAAACGCAGCAGCTCGAGTTCTTACTAGAACCAGGAAGTATGACCATATTAGCCCGGTTCTGTCAACACTGCACTGGCTCCCTATTAAACATCGCATACATTTTAAAATCTTGCTAATTACTTACAAATCACTAAATGGTTTAGCTCCCCAGTACTTGAGCGAGCTCTTAACGCATTATACTCCATCACGTCTATTGCGGTCTCAAAACTCTGGCCAGTTGATAATACCTAGAATATCAAAATCAACTGCAGGCGGTCGATCCTTTTCCTATTTAGCACCTAAACTCTGGAACAGCCTTCCTAGCATTGTTCGGGAAGCAGACACACTCTGTCAGTTTAAATCTAGACTAAAAACGCATCTCTTTACTATGGCATACACATAAAACATTTTAATTTATATTTTATTCAAATTGTTAGGCTGCATTAACTAGGTCAGCCGGAACCGGGAACACTTCCCATAACACCTGATGTACTCGTTACATCATAAGAGGAATGGCATCTACGCTAATGTTAGTCTCTGTTTATCCCGAGGTTTACTGCAGTCAGCCGGATCCGGGCCGTATCCAGATCAGATGGTGGACCAGCGCCCAGACATTACCAACTCATCCCTGAAGTGTCTGCAGAGACCGTGTCAATTAGTCTACCCTCTGAAATTGCTCATCGACATGGCATCCTCAATGGATCCATCTCCGGCGTGATGACTCCGATATTTCGAATATTCCTATTTAATAATTGTTTAATTGACACGCCATCCTCAATAAACCCGGTGTGATGCCTCCGATCTTTCGAATAATCCGATCTAATATTACTTCTGACCTATAAGGCTGCCAAAATAATAATCATACACTGTTTGTTAATTGGCCAGAGGAGAACTGGCACCCCGACTGAGCCTGGTTTCTCCCAAGGTTTATTTTTCTCCATTAGGACACCTGATGGAGTTTTGGTTCCTTGCCACTGTCGCCTCTGGCTTGCTCAGTTGGGGACACAAAATTTTGGACAGCCTCCTATCTGGAGTGTTCTCATACAGCCAACGTAAAAGACCTTGGCTAGTTTTCAAAAGGGCTACAAAGACATGGTTCGACTTGGCAAAACAAGGACTTAAGTATGACCAAAACTCACTGACAATAGGTTACATATAACAATACCAGACAAAGATGAACAAACATGAGGGCTTAAATACACAGACTCCTATTGACAAGACACACCTGTGAACATAATGACTAAACTGCAAAATAAGACATGAAAAAACGGTATAACATTTACAGTATATTTAATCCACAAGCCATCTCTGCATACTGCGTATGTCCATACGCTATACTGTGGATTAAGTGTGTATGCCTGTGAATGTTAGGAACTTCATCACTTTGATCACACCTGTACAAGAGTGTATTTGTGTATGTATGTGTTTCATGATACGTGTGTGATTTCAATTATGAAGAATGATGGGTTGGAGTTGTTTTTCTGTGTTGCACATGCTTTCTGAAAGATATTTTTTCAAAGGTGATGGGGTCGAAATCAACTTTAGCCAAAAATTGGTTACACCCACATCAGCTAAAGATTCCTATTTATCTCTGAATCTTTTTTTTTTCTTTCTGAAGAGGTGGGGCAGAAAACGCTTGATAAATGCAGTGCTTTACATTCCATTATAAAGCTGTCAGTCGAGGAAACAGCAGTCAGATCACAGAGCAGAACAGAAGGATGAAGTTTAACACCGCGTTGAGTGTTGCCGGAGCCATACTTCTCTACACAGCAGGTGAGATCTGACACATGAGTCTATAACATGACCAAATTACACGTACATTTAATAATGTTTGTTTCAGCTGTTTAATAACTGACTAGCCATTTAATTCCTGAGAAGCTTTGTAAACACACTATGATCTTTGGATCTGAAGACTTGTGGTTAAATGGGTTCCTGTAAATAAACACACATTCAGCATCTGTGTGAAATGCTTTACAAATGTTTTAATGGATAGATGCCAAGAATCAGGATGCAGTTCAAGTTTAGTTCTGAACAGGTGGTGACTTTGATTCTAAAATGTGGAAAATAATGATAATAATACATAATTAATTTATTTTAATGCTGTAATGCAATCTACTCAAACATTGTTTATTATAATTATTAATTATAATTATTTTATATTTAGTAACTCTCAACAAAGTCTTGTTTAAATATGGCTACATTTTGGGGTTTGGGTAATCAATCCATTCTCCAAATTGCTATTACAGAGTAATAATTTACGGCCATAAAAACTCATTTTAAATAACCCTATAGAAACCTAAAAGCATCTAACTCATGTCCGCACTGCTTGTGATACTTAAATGATTTCATAGTCATATGAACTGAATAAACAGGTATTTTGGCTAAAATCCATAAACACCATTATTCAGGTGGAAGAGGACCAGTGGGCTACACAAACCAGTTTATACTCTGCTTACCTTGTCTTTGTCTGCCCACACAGGTTCCCTCAGCCAGTTGGATGGTAAGTTTTCACAACAACTCAAAGAATGTCTTTGTCTGTGAAGCATTTTAAGGGAAGTTGCTTTCTCTCCTCAGTGTGTGGTCGAGCCCCCCTCAACGGCAGGATCGTTGGAGGGGAGAATGCGACGGCGGGGGCTTGGCCGTGGCAAGTCAGCATTCATGTCATTGAATTCGGCCATAACTGCGGCGGGACTCTCATCACCAAAGACTGGGTTTTATCTGCAGCTCACTGCTTTGAGTGGTATGAAGTTAAATCAAGCTTGAGATACATTTGTAGATTAATAATAGTGGGATTAAAGCAGACTTTATCTATTTACAGGCTCAATGCATCTGACATTGTGATGTACTTTGGGCGTCTGAACCAATCCGGCTCAAACCCTTATGAGACATCCAGGTCAGCGAGTCGAATCATAACCCATCCTAACTTTAACATTAGTTATAGTCCTGATAATGACATAGCACTGGTCCAGCTCTCCTCTTCTGTGTCTTTCTCTGAGTACATTAAGCCGGTCTGTCTGGCGGCGACTGGTAGTGTGTTTTCTGAAGGTACGGAGAGCTGGGTCACTGGATGGGGCAGGCTACAACATGAAGGTGAGTGAACAAACAATACTGTAAACCTCAACAATTTACCCAGAAATGGGTTTTAACCCCTTACTACACACCCGCCATTTTGTCATAAATGACATACCCAAAAATAAAAAGGTTGCAGCTCATAAGTCATTCTGGATGGACACATATCCAACATATATTTAGAAACACTTGAGAGTGTACAGTTCAAGACTGTTATTAATATGGAGATACTATATAAGCTCCAACATAAAAACAAAAATAATAAGAATATAATTTTTAAATGTATAAAAATAGTACGTGGGTGTGGTAGAACAATGTATAACCTCAATTAAAGTGAAGCCACAAGTGTGGTCATGCTTCATTTCAAATCTGAGGATTATATCTCTGAAACTACGCATTTTATGCCCCTATAACTCCCCGCACTATAATGTCTGGTGAGGAGAACTGCCCCATTCACGTTTCTATTGTTCTCTCTCAACGAATGTTAGCACCTCTGCCGGGATGAGACTTACTCTTCATGATTCTTTTGTTTTTATTCAGCCATTATTAGCTTTTATTCTGGCATTATGGCTTGCTCATCAACACCACTTTCACCCCAGCTTTGTTAATCCACCTGTTACCTGAAGTCTTTCTAAAATAAAAGGAAAAAAAGAAATGAGTGCCACTTTAACCTAGTTTGGAGTCTTTAATCTTTCTAATGATACTCAGTTTGTCCAGCTCAAATAAGAGCTGGTTTAACGTGCAGTGAATGTTGAACAACAATAATCTGGGGCCGTGGGCGATCTTTGAACATAAAGGGGTTAAAAGCCATCAAACGTGTGTCACAGGCCAGCTTCCTGATGTACTGCAGGAGGTGATGATACCGATTGTGAGCTACAGTGACTGTGATTATGCTTATAAAGGGGTCAACATAAGCATCACAAGCGGTATGATTTGTGCTGGATTGTTAAATCAGGGAGGAAAAGGTGCATGTCAGGTAAGATACCAGTCGTTCTTTTGAACCCTTTCTAACCCAAATACTCACCAGTTTTTGGTCACCTGCAAACTTTACACTGCCAACCTAGTTGCTCAATTAAGCCCAGTCTTTACAGCACTGATCATGAACTCATACACTAGTCCAGGACTGCTCTTTCATATGACACCTGTGGCTGGCTGCTCAGAATAGTCTTAAAAGTTAGTCTGCAAGACTGTTCATGACCTTTTTAAAGTCAGTTACATAAAAACATAAGTCTAATTTGAATACAAATGACTTGCCCACTTACTTACACTACACAAGAAGTTTTCTTGTCGTCTGTCGCCATACTTTGACCATTGGGCTACACTATTGTTCTGTGTATATTGTCAGAGGTATAAATGCTGAATGTTTGTCAATACAGGGAGACTCTGGAGGTCCAATGGCCAGTAGGAAAGGCTCCCTGTGGATTCAGTCTGGCATTGTGAGTTTTGGTAAAGGATGTGCTGATCCCACATATCCTGGTGTGTACACACAAGTTTCTCAGTACCAGGACTGGATCAAGTCTTACATGGGCAGCAACCCACCAGGATTTGTTGCATTCAATCCAACATCCAACGCCAACTTCAGAAGCGTGCCCAACCTCCTCTTATGTTTCCTTTCTCTCACGTTCTCCATCATTCCTTTCACCTTCTCGCTAATTCTCAGGGTTCTTTGATGAAGAGGACAGTTGTGCAGTACATGCTCTCATAAATATTAGAAAAGAGCAATCATATTGTTTTTTTGTCATTTATTCTTGAAAAGCTCTCTTATTGACATTATAAGAGCGTAGACTAATGAAGTTCAGATGCTTCTGTCCTCTGGGATTCAGGATCTTTGGATGAATAATAGAGATGGACAATATTGATTTTTTTAAAATAACAATACCAATTGTTTACCAGCATAACTGATCTGGAGGGTCTGGAGCTCTGCATTGTGATCATGGATCCTGCTTGTTGAAAATGTAATTAACATTTATCATGTTGAAGTCACGCTGTCTAAACAGAATAATCACAAAAGAAGGAACTGACTTGGGGAATGTTCTCTCTCGTCATACCATCTTACTATTTTTGTGTAAACCCTGTTATATATTTTTTGAAGATTATTTAAAATAATAATAAGTAAAAGCCAAAAGTAAAAGCCTCGACTGCCAGTGAATGACAGTGAATGACTGCCAAAAGATCAATTTTATGCATCCTCACTGAATAAATGTATTAATGTCCACCAAATAAATAAATAAAAATCTTGCTGAACTCTTTAAAACAGTAGTGTACATGAAAATATAAATCAGCACACCGTTTTCAACACTGATAATAATCATAAATGTGTCTTGAGCAGCAAATCCTCATATCAGAATGATTTCTGAAGGATCATGTGACACTGGAGTAATGATGATAAATTCAGCTTTGATCACAGGAATAAATTACAATATTCAAATAGAAAACAGTTAGAATCCAAATCAGAAAGAGCTTTATTGCCAGGTATGTTTGCACATATGAGGAATTTGTTTTGAATTTGCTGGGGGAAAAGAAAGTTCTTAAAGCAAAAGACTTACAAGTGGTGCTTCACATAAATGTCCTGCATTGTATTATACACAGAGAAGCTCTTGCTAGTGTCGTAGCCAGTAAGAGTTGTGCAGGTAAACCTCACTCCCCTGATCCCAAGGGTAAATCTTATTAAGCAAACGAACTAAGGTTGAATTGCTAGTATAATGATTCTCTCAGGTTCTAACACTGGACATTTGGGACTCCATCAACAATTTGACACTCTCTCTGTCACTGTATTACATTCACATTTATTCATTTTGCAGACACTTTTATCCAAAGCGACTTACAAATGCGGAATACAGGAAGCGATTCATCAAGAAGAGGCAAATAAATGCTAAAAGTGCTCAAAATTCAAAGTATGAATGAATGTGTCTGTGTGTGTGTGGGTGTGTGTGCGTTTTTTGTTAGTTTACTTTGGATAGGCCAATTAGTGCGTGTGTGCCGTTGCGGAGGATAGTGGGGGTTGCGAGTCACTGGCACCATTATTTTGGGGCTCATGGGCTGAAAAGTTTGGGAACCCCTGATCTAGACTACTGACGAGCTGCTTCAACTGAACACTGTACACCCGAATATGTTGAGGTGATCAATTACATCAAATGTTTTAAGTTAAGAAATTTAATGTTTAAGTAAGCAGAACTTGCAGGTTTTTATTTTGTACTACATTTTAATTGCTCTTAACTTGAAATATTTGAATAAGCTAATTCATACATTTAACTTAAAATGATCAACATTACTTTGCCTTTTGAGTGTCATGGCAAAGCATGCTGGAAAATAGAAATGCTGTGGGATAATCTATGTAGTGAAACTTTTACATGGTTTGAACCCTGAATTAAAGGCCAGGTCTGATGCCATTTCCTGCATTCTGCCTTATTTACACTGTTCAAGAGTTCTGTTCTGTGCCAAATACACTCCTTCAGGATTCAAACAAGATTGGATTTTTCCAAGTATGGCCCTGTACGACGCGTGTTTGTTCCCGGTCATGAGTGGAAACTGCAGGCGGTGAGTGAAACTGCATCAAATGTGGAGTAGGAGCAAGCCTGTGTATACTTACAAGCCTGTGTATGGATCTAATTCCATCGTCAAGTTTGCGGACGACACTACGGTGATTGGACTCATCAGCAACAACGATGAGACTGCCTATAGGGAGGAGATCCAGCACCTGGCCACATGGTGCACTGAAAATAATCTGCTCCTCAACACCACCAAAACGAAGGAACTCATTGTGGACTTCAGGAAAGAGTCAAGAGGCACACAGCCTGGGGGAAACGCATATTTGCGCAGCCCCTGGGGCCAGCTGTGCGCAAGTGCATCCGTGCCGAGTGTAACCTCGGTCAGCAAATAGAACCACTGGCAGTGGGACGTTTCTGGAGAGGCAAACAGGTTGACCTGTGCCACCCCGAACTGTCTCCAAATCAGCTGAACCACCTGGGGAAGTCGCCATTCCCCTGGGAGCGCAGCTCGTGAAAGCTTGTCGGCCACACGGTTGCTCACACCAGGGACATGAATGGCCCGAAGCGACCTCAGACACTTCTGACTCCAGAGGAGGAGATGGGAAACTCATAAAAACAACAGGAAGACATTAAAAAGTCCTTTCTAAAGAAAACAAACAAATAACGTCAGTAACCTTAGTTCACAAACACAACATCCAAAATACAAGGCAATTCATACTCACAGTTGAGCAGAAACTCAAAGAGACCGAAGGCAGTGTGAGTTCACAATGTGATTTCCCTCTACCAAACGAACTGACTTACTCTATGGTAGCTGAGCTTATATATCCTGTTCCCTCCAGGCCATAGTGCCCTCAAGCTGCCCCTGCTGGTACTACATGTGTCCCAAATATATTAACCCTAAGGCATCAACTAAGACGATTATTATAATAATAAAACAAGTAACATTTTGTCTGTTACACGGTGCGGGCCTGTCCAAACCCCTGACACTGCATGCCCGTTGTACGTGGCTCCCCAGCCCATGGCAGAGGCATCCGTGAAAACCACAGGATGCCTGGACACCTGTTCCGGGGCACTCCGGCCTGAAGAAATGAGGGGTCTGACCATGGGCTGAAGGATTGGCGGCAGGCCGGTGTGATGCTCACCCGGTGAGTGTTGCGTTGCCACGCCCATCTCAGGACTCGGCCGTGTAGCCAATGCTGAAGCGGTCTCATATAAAGCAGGCCGAGCGGTGTTACTGCCGCTGCGGCTGCCATATGCCCCAGGAGCCTCTGAAACCGTTTTAGTGGGACCGCCATCCTGCCTTGAAACATGTACAGGCAGTTCAGCATCGACTGGACATGCTCCTCTGTGAGGCGCGCTGTCCGTTCGACCGAATCCAACTCCATACCGAGAAAAGAGATCCTCTGCACGGGGGGCGAGTTTGCTCTTTTCCCAGTTGACCCTAAGACCCAACTGGCTGAGGTGTCTGAGCACCAGGTCCCTGTGTTCGCAAAACTGATCCCTGGACTGCGCTAGAATGAGCCAGTCGTCGAGATAGTTGAGGATGCGTACGGCCTGTTCTCTCATGGGCACAAGGGCCCCCTCCGTGACTTTCGTGAAGACACGGGGGGAAAGGGACAGCCCGGAGTGTCGAGGAAGAATCGAGACATGAAAGTACGCGTTCTTCAGGTCGATCGCTGCAAACCAATCTTGGGGACTGATGCATTCGAAAATGTGTTTCTGCGTGAGCATCTTGAACGGTAGCTTGTGGAGGCTCTGATTCAGGACTCGCAGGCCATCGAGGGTGGTGAGGGAGGAGGATCCACTAGGCCGGTTTTGGGCAGTAAAAGGTGCTGTCCATGACCTAGTGAGCTCCTCGTGCACCTCCAGGAAGAAAGGAACCTGGCTGAGAACCAGCACAGGCCACCCCGAGAAACCAATCATCCAGCCTCGAGGGTTCGGGACACGGTGGAGGGTTCCACATGAGCCAGACTCTCTCAGCGGGCCGGGAAAGCATGGCTCATGGTACACACCTCATGGGTGTTCCAACGGCAGCTCTACTGGCTACGGAGTGCGAGAGGGAGGAGGGTTCCCCGGGGGTTGGTTCCCTGAGGGAAGCGCGCTCACCGTAACCCTCAAATCGCCCAAACTACTGCCTGAAGTAACCCTCTGTGGAGGGTTAGATCGAGGCAGAGGCACGGGGACTCCACCCCTTGCGAGATAGAGTCTCGACCGCAACTCCGAGATGGTCATGCCTTAGCGTGCTGAACGCCCAAACATGAGATACAATGCTGGTGACCATCCCTCGGTGACAGGTAACTACCGCATCCAGAAACACAGATAGAATATCATCTGTGTAAGCTCTTTTAGGAGGGCGCTCTCCTTGGTGCTGAAGCACGCATGGGGAGGGGTCGCGGCGACACAGTCAGGGAATAGTGCAGCCTGACGTGCGTGCTCTCTCTCTCACAAAGGTGGTCTCTTACCAGCCGTAAGAATGGCCTTTCAGTGCTCTCCACCTAGTGCACTGAACCAGCTGTGAGAACAGCCTGTGTGTTTGCTCTTAACAAGAGAAAGATGATCAAAGACCACACGACCCGCTGCTGTGCCGTCAGACCAACACCGACTGAAGAGATCGCTCCTAGAAGGCAGGCTTCAGTCAGTTCCACTGCAACAGTTCTTAAGCACTTTATACAATACAGATGGTTTCAAAGCAGCTGCAAATCAATAGGAAAATAACATAAATGTCGCAAAAATTTAAGCTTAGCCTTTCATAAGAAACAACAGTTTGATTGATGGTACTTTATTGAAAGTAAAACAGTCCACTGTAAGACAAAGCAGGCAGAAAGAACAAACGTTTTTCCAATAACACTTTTCTATATTAAAGCCCTATTTATACTTATAAGTATTAATATTCTGTACTAATGAGACTAAAGACTCATTAAGACCTATACTGCATTATAAGAACAGTTATACACTCACCTAAAGGATTATTAGGAACACCTGTTCAATTTCTCATTAATGCAATTATCTAATCAACCAATCACATGGCAGTTGCTTCAATGCATTTAGGGGTGTGGTCCTGGTCAAGACAATCTCCTGAACTCCAAACTGAATGTCAGAATGGGAAAGAAAGGTGATTTTAACTATTTTGAGCGTGGCATGGTTGTTGGTGCTAGACGGGCCGGTCTGAGTATTTCACAATCTGCTCAGTTACTGGGATTTTCACGCACAACCATTTCTAGAGTTTACAAAGAATGGTGTGAAAAGGGAAAAACATCCAGTATGCGGCAGTCCTGTGGGCGAAAATGCCTTGTTGATGCTAGAGGTCAGAGGAGAATGGGCCGACTGATTCAAGCTGATAGAAGAGCAACTTTGACTAAAATAACCACTCGTTACAACCGAGGTATGCAGCAAAGCATTTGTGAAGCCACAACACGCACAACCTTGAGGCGGATGGGCTACAACAGCAGAAGACCCCACCGGGTACCACTCATCTCCACTACAAATAGGAAAAAGAGGCTACAATTTGCACGAGCTCACCAAAATTGGACAGTTGAAGACTGGAAAAATGTTGCCTGGTCTGATGAGTCTCGATTTCTGTTGAGACATTCAGATGGTAGAGTCAGAATTTGGCGTAAACAGAATGAGAACATGGATCCATCATGCCTTGTTACCACTGTGCAGGCTGGTGGTGGTGGTGTAATGGTGTGAGGGAATGTTTTCTTGGCACACTTTAGGCCTCTTAGTGCCAATTGGGCATCGTTTAAATGCCACGGCCTACCTGAGCATTGTTTCTGACCATGTCCATCCCTTTATGACCACCATGTACCCATCCTCTGATGGCTACTTCCAGCAGGATAATGCACCATGTCACAAAGCTCCAATCATTTCAAATTGGTTTCTTGAACATGACAATGAGTTCACTGTACTAAAATGGCCCCTACAGTCACCAGATCTCAACCCAATAGAGCATCTTTGGGATGTGGTGGAACGGGAGCTTCGTGCCCTGGATGTGCATCCCACAAATCTCCATCAACTGCAAGATGCTATCCTATCAATATGGGCCAACATTTCTAAAGAATGCTTTCAGCACCTTGTTGAATCAATGCCACGTAGAATTAAGGCAGTTCTGAAGGCGAAAGGGGGTCAAACACAGTATTAGTATGGTGTTCCTAATAATCCTTTAGGTGAGTGTAGTTACATTTATATTATTTTTATAACCACTTATAAGTCATGCATTTGCTTTTTCAATACGCATGCTCATAATACATTAAACACTGATTTATGAGTATTAATTAGTCAGGCATATGATTCCATGAATGTATTCATAAAGATGCAGACGTCATTGCTATAAAGTTATTATTATTATAGTATCAATGACTTTTTAGTAATTCAGATTTATTTCTGTCAAACAAGTGAATATATTGTTATTAATAGCCATGTTGTGTTCTTATAAATGCTTAGTAATAATACGGTTACTAACCTCTATAAATGCATCATTGATGGCTTTCATTGAAAACTTAGGAGTTTCATTTCAAGATGTTTATTTTTAGATGTAACTAATGAACAATAATTCCTAATAATGAAAAAAACAAAAAAAAAACAGAAATTATTTATAAGCTATAAGCAATGCCATGCATATGGCCGAGGAGATACCATTCATGACCTCTAATGCAAACATTAGCCATTAAAGACATAATTGATAATTAATTGATGCAGTAAACACGTGTCTCTGGAACTACTTTATATTTGATCATTTATGCACCGATGATGGCCGTACGGCAACGTTTACACTGACCAACGCAGCACCTATGGACGCGTGTTTCAACCGTGTCCAGTGGACGAAATGGGAGAGCACTTTAAAGAGTTATTTGACAAAGAAGCTTGACATTGATAGTTCTGCAACAGCCTACATTATCACGGGCACGGTACCTGATGCAAATCTACGGATACCACAGAGGGAAACGCCTGAGGACTCCAAAAGGGTAACGGTGCCCTCTCACATCTGGACGGCTGTCTGTTATAAACACAACAAAGCTGACGAGTCTTTTTCCTTCGGCTATATAGAAGAAAACCTGCCGGAAAATAGAATAAGCCTGATGAGCGTCTCAAAGCTGAACAATCACCTCAGTGAACTCTACAAGCTCTCAAATACGTCAATTGAGATTTTTGAGGATTATTGTTTTGAATAATTGACAGTGGCTCAGTGGTTCATGTGGGTGGTTTACAAACCGGAAGGTTGGTGGTTCCATCCCCAGTTCCACGAGGTGTCCATGATCAAGACACCTAACCCCAGCTGCTCCCGACGAGCTGGATGGCGCCTTGCATGGCTGACACCACCGTCAGTGTATGAATGAATGGGTGAATGTGAGGCAATATGTAAAGCGCTTTGGTGGCCATGGGTCTGTTGAAAGCACTATATAAATGCAGTCCATTTACCATTCATATTAATCTCAATCAGCATCACAGATAAAGTCTGAACATCACAAAACAAGCAACTAAAGACGACAAAACAGTGAAAAAAGCAAATAGTTCAGCTAAATAATCATTAATGCCTCAATGCATGCTGGGAGCCATGGATGAGTTTTGTATGGAGGCACCGCAGCATGCACTGTGATTGTCACCATTAGCTGACATACACACTTTTCCCTGCGACAGAGAGTCGGAGAACTGAAGGTATGTGCAAATCTCCCAGGTAAAGGATTTGGACATTGACTGGTGATCTGTTATATATGTTAATGACATTAATTAGGCAGCGTTTACAAGCGGAGATCTGAAGCCATTCAGCGGTGCACTATTTCAAGATCACTTGCTGGAAGAGAGGTGTACACAGGTTTTTTTGGTCGTACATACACTCACCTAAAGGATTATTAGGAACACCATACTAATACTGTGTTTGACCCCCTTTCGCCTTCAGAACTGCCTTAATTCTACGTGGCATTGATTCAACAAGGTGCTGAAAGCATTCTTTAGAAATGTTGGCCCATATTGATAGGATAGCATCTTGCAGTTGATGGAGATTTGTGGGATGCACATCCAGGGCACGAAGCTCCCGTTCCACCACATCCCAAAGATGCTCTATTGGGTTGAGATCTGGTGACTGTAGGGGCCATTTTAGTACAGTGAACTCATTGTCATGTTCAAGAAACCAATTTGAAATGATTGGAGCTTTGTGACATGGTGCATTATCCTGCTGGAAGTAGCCATCAGAGGATGGGTACATGGTGGTCATAAAGGGATGGACATGGTCAGAAACAATGCTCAGGTAGGCCGTGGCATTTAAACGATGCCCAATTGGCACTAAGAGGCCTAAAGTGTGCCAAGAAAACATTCCCTCACACCATTACACCACCACCACCAGCCTGCACAGTGGTAACAAGGCATGATGGATCCATGTTCTCATTCTGTTTACGCCAAATTCTGACTCTACCATCTGAATGTCTCAACAGAAATCGAGACTCATCAGACCAGGCAACATTTTTCCAGTCTTCAACTGTCCAATTTTGGTGAGCTCGTGCAAATTGTAGCCTCTTTTTCCTATTTGTAGTGGAGATGAGTGGTACCCGGTGGGGTCTTCTGCTGTTGTAGCCCATCCGCCTCAAGGTTGTGCGTGTTGTGGCTTCACAAATGCTTTGCTGCATACCTCGGTTGTAACGAGTGGTTATTTTAGTCAAAGTTGCTCTTCTATCAGCTTGAATCAGTCGGCCCATTCTCCTCTGACCTCTAGCATCAACAAGGCATTTTCGCCCACAGGACTGCCGCATACTGGATGTTTTTCCCTTTTCACACCATTCTTTGTAAACTCTAGAAATGGTTGTGCGTGAAAATCCCAGTAACTGAGCAGATTGTGAAATACTCAGACCGGCCCGTCTAGCACCAACAACCATGCCACGCTCAAAATAGTTAAAATCACCTTTCTTTCCCATTCTGACATTCAGTTTGGAGTTCAGGAGATTGTCTTGACCAGGACCACACCCCTAAATGCATTGAAGCAACTGCCATGTGATTGGTTGATTAGATAATTGCATTAATGAGAAATTGAACAGGTGTTCCTAATAATCCTTTAGGTGAGTGTATATTGTACACCTAAAGAAAAAAAGCACCAGGCCCAGATGGTGTAACACCAGCCTGTCTGAAAACCTGTGCTGATCAGCTGGCCCCCATCTTTTCACAGATCTTCAATAGATCTCTGGAGTTGTGTGAGGTTCCCTCCTGCTTCGAACACTCCACCATCATCCCAGTTCCAAATAAATCCAAGATAACAGGGCTTAACGACTACAGACCTGTGGCGCTAACGTCTGTCGTCATGAAGTTGTTCGAAAACTGGTTCTGGCTTATCTGAAGGACATCACCAGACCCTTACTGGACCCCCTGCAGATTGCTTACCGAGCAAACAGGTCTGTGGATGATGCAGTAAACATGGGTCTGCACTTCATCCTGCAACATCTGGATAAATCAGGGACTTATGTAAGGATCCTGTTTGTGGACTTCAGCTCGGCTTTTAACACTATCATCCCAAACCTCCTTTTGTCCAAACTAGCTCTCTGTGCCCACCTCTGTCTGTCAGTGGATCTCCAGCTTCCTGACAGACCGGCAGCAGCTAGTGAGGCTGGGAAAATTCTCATCAAGCACCCGTACCATCAGCACTGGAGCTCCTCAAGGCTGTGTTCTCTCCCCACTGCTCTTCTCCTTCTACACCAATGACTGCACCTCTAAAGACCCCTCTAAAGCTCCTGAAGTTTGCGGATGACACCACAGTCATTGGCCTCATCCAGGACGGAGACGAGTCTGCTTACAGACAGGAGGTTAAAGAGCTGGCTGTCTGGTGCCGTCATAACAACCTGGAGCTTAAAACGCTTAAAACAATGGAGATGATTGTGGACTTCAGGAGAAACCCCTCTGCTCTTCCCCCACTCACCATCATGGACAGCACTGTAAAAACAGTGTAGTCATTCAGGTTCCTGGGCACCACCATCTCTCAGTGGGTTATTCACATTGCCTCCATTGTGAAAAAGGCCCAACAGAGGTTGTACTTCCAACTGAGGAAGTTCAACCTTCCACAGGAACTGTTGGAACAGTTCTACTCTGCCATCATTGAATCCGTCCTATGCACTTCAATTACCATCTGGTACAGCTCAGCTACCAAATCTGACCTCAGAAGACTACAGAAGGTAGTCCGGTGTGCTGAGCGAATCATTGGCACAACCCTCCCCACTCTCCAAGATCTGTACTAATCCAGAGTGGCTGGATCCAAAAGGGCTGGCAAAATCACTCTGGACCCCTCTCATCCAGCACACTCCCTCTTCGAACTGTTCCCATCTGGTCAACGCTACAGAGCCCTGAGCACCAAAACGACCAGGCACAGAAACAGTTTCTTCCCTCAGGCTATCTCATGAACACTTGACAATAAACGAGAAACACACACACACACACTATTGTACATTCATTTGTTCACTTATTTATTTAACACATACTTTTTTACATTTCTAATTTACACCTTATATATACGTGTACCTAGTAAAGTGCTTATCTAATTTGTTTATTTTAATTTGTATATTGTGTCTTTGCTATTTTGCACATTGTCTGTATATTTGTATATTGTTATTTTTATTATCTGTGTCTTGTCGTGTCACTGTCATTTTGTTGCACTGTGGAGCTTCTGTCATTACAATAAATTCCTAGTATGTGTAAAAATACCTGGCAATAAAGCTCATTCTGATTCTGATAGGGACGATGCGGAGGAAGTGAAGCAGCCAGGGACTTACTGAACACTTCCTTCAGGTCGAGGTAATCCTCTGGCACGTTAGACAGGTTCACCGGCTCCTCCTGCAACACAGAACAAGACAGACGAACAAGCAGACACTAAACAAGAGGCATGACACTGGCTACTCCAAGCCGAAATGGAACTCTGGCCCCAATCGATCCTGGGTCCATGTTGTACCAGCAAAGGATGACCCAACATGACAGGAACGAGGGTAGATCTGGTAATCAGAAATTATATTTTCTCGGAGTGATTACCAGACGTGATGAGTGTAAGCGAACCGGTGGAGTGTGTGATGGCAGGGAGTTCTTGTCCGTTAAGGGCATGAACTGCAATGGTGTGACTGAGGGGAATAACAGGGATCTGGAGGTGAATAGCCAAAAATAGTCCATGAAATTACCTTCCGCTCCGGAGTCCACTAACACCTGACAGCTGTGAGACTTGGTTGCCCATTGCAGTCTTACCAGGAGGAGAGTGGCAGATGAGGATTTCTCCATAGCTAACCCACCCGACAGTAACCTCCTTCCTACTGTCGGGCTTGGTCTTTTACTGGGCAGTTGATCAGAAAGTGCCCAGCGGTGCAACAGTAAAGGCAGAGTCCTCTCGTTCTCCAACATTCTCTCTCCTCCCGGGGAAGCCAAGCCCTACCCACCTGCATGGACTCATGATCGACCGGGTGGCTGACCGTGTTACCGCTGCTGCCACTGGAATACTCAGGAAACTCAGGAACCAAAGTAGGACGTGAACGATTATCTCGTTGCTGCAGATGTACATCCACACGCAGAGCCAGCTCCATAAGTCCATCGAGGCTTGTGGGTAATTCCAGCGCATAAATCTCCTTTTGAACACGATCAGCCAGCCCTTGTAGGAATAGGTCCCACTGCGCCTCCTCGTTCCATTTGCACTCCGCTGCCAAGGTCCGGAATTCAATAGCATAGTCGGAGATGGGTCTGTTGTTCTGACGAAGTTGTCTGTTGTCTCCTCCCACGTCTCTCCGAGCTCCCTCATGAAAGGACTCGAGACCGGACACAGACTGAAGGAAGCAGGGGAACTAAATAGCAAACAGAAACGAGTTAATTGACAAGACACAGCTGAACAGAACTAAACTAACGAGGATAACCATGGGGACAGATGAGTGGCGGGAAACTGAACAAAGAAACGTGACAAATGACAACACACTGAAACAGGATGTGACACATAGGTTGTTCATGTTCATTTTTTATCAATAAGCTAGAGATAAAATGTATGTAAGTTTAAGTTTGCAGTCATGTAAACTTTAGACAGCTGAAGAAAAAAACTGTACATCCAAAAAGTAACTTTCATAACTCAAAATTAGTTGAAAACTTCTGCTGAGGTGAAATGATCGCGCTCCTTTTCCACAGGCAGAGAGAGAATCCTACTGAGCATGTGCAGATTAGGGTTGCGTCTGAAAACCTAGGCAGTGACTCGCTGCCTTATCAGGCAATGACTTGTAAGGCAGCGTTTGTGCATGAAGGCACGTCACGAAACTGATTCCAGACAGACTTCTAAGGCAGTGTAACAGTTTACTGATCTACAGCAAAATAGAGAGAGCTTTGGTGAGAACTAAACAAATATTTAATGACATCAGAAGTGGAAAATATTGGTCAAAAACGTACATTTACACACAAACTGACCAGCAAACGCAACTTTCGGACGCCATCTTTTTTTTCTAGCTCAACTGTCACAGAATAGAAAGCACAGGATTGTGGGATATCAAAGGCAGCGAAGGATACATAAATGCTGCCTTCAAAACTCGATCAGATGAAGGTCTCTCAGGAGACAGGAAGTGAAGCTAACATTAGATTCGGACGTGATTAAACAAGATTATTTTTCTCACCCCATTGGCAGATAATTTTGCTTGTTTTAACTTAATTTTGAATTTAATTTTGAAAACATATGTCATTTTACTCACCTAGTAAAAGCATCTTGATTGAAGAATTTTTAGACATTTAGACTAGAAACAAGACAAAATTACTTTGTAAGAAGAGCAGCAGCAGATCCTCCTGAAGAAGCCAAACATGCTGAAATAATGGCTCTTTGTGTTGGAGTTTAGGGCTCTTTGTTTAAAAAATACAATCCATCGTTCCGGTGAAATCACAAAACGGAACATGTCACTGCTCTTGATATACAACCACTGAAAGCAAACCATTCGAGGGCGGATTAGAACCCAGAACTTCTGGCACGCTTGACAAAAATGTCACCATCAGACTATTAGGACAGTGCGGATCTATTTATTTATTCACTAATGTCAATACTCTTGAGACTAACAATATTGTACGTCACAGTGTGATCCGTGTGACGTCACAGATCCTGCAATATCATAAGGAGCTGTTATTTGAGCTTGATTAAATAAATCATAATGATGAGGAGGGCGTTTTAAGATCTGAAACTTGCAGGATGTTTTATTGGTACAAAGACCTCCTATATGTCAAAAGATCAGGCAAATTTGATTTCTCATGTCATGGCCCCCTTAACTCCCAAAAACTGTTGCTGTAAACTCTCAGATGCTCAAGATGCTTCAGATCTAATAGTGCCATCCTGTACCTGCCGCTACACAGTTCTTGTGCACGCCATTATCATGCATTTCTGACCCAAGCTCCCCTTTTGACATAAATACACAGCAAAGGTGTTACTAAACAGGGCTGCATTTCCCGATAACGTTGTCTCTTAGCATGCTACGAAGACTCTAAAGGTATAACTTAACTAAAGGTATACCATTTCTAGGCGTGTTCCCCGAGCTATATCTTAGGAGGTTGCTTAAGGTGTACCTTCTTAAGTGCGACGTTAGCCGGTGCTGTCCGTGGCGGCGGTGCTGAATTGGTTTATCAATGGCTCAAAAATCGATTATTCACTCTATGCAGGGGCTGTTTAACTGCGTTATGTGAGAAAGCGGTGTTCTTTATAATAGAAGCACTTCAGAAATAGTTGAAATTGCATTTATCAGGACTCGTGAGATCTCATAAATATAATCCAAATAGCAAACTAAATCCAACCGTGGATATTTTATATCATTTTGAAATGATTGTGCGAACCCGCAACCTCTCATGCCCAACCCACTACACTATCTGTGCCATTTATATTATCATCATATATTTTGCCATAGTCTTCATTTACTCCACAAGCAGGGTTAATTGCCCGCATCATATTATTGGTGTAAATCACTAATTTCTGTTATTGGATGACCTACTTAATAAAAGAGCAACACGCAAAACATAATCAACAGCTAGGCTTACTATAGCGGAGAAAAAAAGAATGAAAGAAAAGAGCCGCCAGCAGCTGAATTTCGGGGCTGAGCTCCGTCGGGTTTGTCTTGACAAAGTCAGACCAACAAGATCTAAAAGCTGCTGAATTTGCTGCCGTGGCAGACAAAGTGTATTTTGAATTGCAGCTTCTGACATGGTAGCCAGGGGACTAAAGTTTTCACGGGTAAAATCGTGCACATAGAAATGGCTCCGTGGACGGCGCCGTCTTTGATTTAGCACAACTATTCGCTGTATCGCTGCCATAGTTTGACCAAACTCCCCTCCACAATCACTCCCTTTAAATAGACTCCATAATGTTTTTTGCCAGCTGATGTACCTATGGATAATATAATTAAAAAGCTAACAAACATCAGTTTAATGACAATTGTATTCTTTGCATGAAAACACTTCAATTAGCATTATATTATATGTCAGCCAAGAATTATATTGGTAGGCTATTGTGGCAAGCAGTGAGGCGAGGGACCGTGAGAGCGGGCCGGTGGCGAGTGATAATGAGTGCCAGCTGCGCGCCACACCGGTCTCGTCTCACGGAGGAGTGACGGGAGCATAAAAGGAGGAGCGACGACAGTGCAAGACGAGAGAGGACCAGGCCTGGATTTTATGTTGTGTTTTGTTTACTTTTTGTTATGTGTGTGCACTTTCGTTTCGTTTCGGTTACTTTTTTGTTTGTTTATTTATTATTGATTAAAGTGTTTAAATGTTCGCTGGTTCCCGCCTCCTTCTTCCCGGAACATACAAACTACGTTACATTGGTGCCGAAACCCGGAAGGAAGGAGGGACATGCTGTCGAAGAGCCCTCGCTGCTGAGGGGGATCGCGGTGCTGAGGAGGTCGGGCAGCGCGGATGCATGAAGACCGCGAGGGGCTGCCCGAGGCAGTGGTGCTGGAGCGAGTGAAGATCCGGCGGGACGGAGAGCTCGCTGCCGCGCCCCTGGGTCGAGGTGGGGTGGCTGCCGTCCGAGAGGGAGCGGAGGAGTCGTCGGCGTTCGCCGTGGGCCGGAGCCTGCTGCCATCCGCCATGAAGGGGAGGAGCAGGGAGCGTGGGACTCGCTGCCGGCTTCCTCAGTAGGAGGCACCGCGAGGAAGAGCCTCTCAGCTGGCTGAGGACCGAGCGGCAGTGTGTCGGGGAACCGGACCACAATTTTTTTTTCCCTTCTCTTTTCGTTTCTCCTCTCTCCCCTCTCTCGTTTTGACGCTCCTCATGTTCCTGGCTCCGTTTCTCTCGCCTCTCTGTCCTTACCCCCAGGTACCGCGGCCGCCGTGATCGCAGTGGCGATAGAGTAGAGCGCAGTCTCGGGAGTGCCCCCCGGCCTGCGAAGGGTGTTGGGGGTATGTGGCGAGCAGTGAGGCGAGGGACCGTGAGAGCGGGCCGGTGGCGAGTGATAATGAGCTCCAGCTGCGCGCCACACCGGTCTCGTCTCACGGAGGAGTGACGGGAGCATAAAAGGAGGAGCGACGACAGTGCAAGACGAGAGAGGACCAGGCCTGGATTTTATGTTGTGTTTTGTTTACGTTTTGTTATGTGTGTGCGCGGCAGTCGTCCATGAGGGGCTGCAGCGGTTACTTTCGTTTTGTTTATTTATTATTGATTAAAGTCTTTAAATGTTCGCCGGTTCCCGCCTCCTTCTTCCCGGAACATATGAACTACGTTACAGCTATAGACTGAGAAACAGTGGTGGCCACTACTGGAGTGAACTGTCAGCAGTGATAAGGTATAGCTAAGAGTGGTCCAGACCAACCTTACGAAAGTATGACTTACAGAAGGCATACTTAACAAGCATAGCTTCTGTTCATAATATTTCAAACAAAGATAATCATTTGAGTTTAATTTGATATAACTGGAGTATGGGAATTGAGATGGATTATGTGAATGATTGGCTAAAGAGATGTGTCTTTAATCTGGGAGAATGTGTCTGAGTCTCGAACAGTGCCAAGAAGGCTTCCAGAGTTTAGGAGCCAAAAACACTCTTTCTTCTTTATACCCTAACCCTACCTATACACAACCTGCTGAAAGCCCAATAGGCGGCTCTATGTGCAATGTTTTATGTGCCAAGTTCAACGGTTCATAAAAAAGAATGATACAGTAAAAAGTGCTCATAATTTGTATTTTGTTAGAGGAGTAGCTCTACTATAATGTCCTTGTGTCCACTTTAACACACCCTCTGTGGCAGGCGAGAAACAGCACCGCGAAATGGCCAGAAATAATTGTGCATTGTGTAATATGCCAAGTTCAATGCTTCATAAAAATTAAATGGTACAGTGAAAAATGTTGAAAATTTGAATTTCGATAGAGGACTAGCTGTAATATAATGGGCTCATGTCCACTTTAACACATTCTCTGTGGTGGCCGAGAAACAGTACAGCAAAAGAGACTGATGGCGCAATATGCGGCTCGGTATATTGTCCAATATAGAACTTTAACATTCAATTATAAAATATTGGTACAGAAAAATGAGGCCAAAATTTTTTTTTCACAAGATCAATGCATCCTTTATTAAACTCATGTTTCGTATTTAACGCATCCTGGTGGAGAAATGCTGAATTCCTCCATTCATTTCTAACAGAGCTTAGTGCGAGCAGCGCCATGAACATAGGGTGCTTCGTCACGCCATTTAAAGGGGAGGTTCACATGTCAATAAGTAACAAACAAATAAGTAGCTGGATTCTGTCACATGTCTGTCTGGGGGGTATTCCAGAAAGCAAAGTTAACTTACCGTCACATAGACCTTGAACTCTCGGTTGATTAAGCCAAACCCTGCTTACTCGAGGTGTGCTGGTTCCACACAAGACATTCTCAACAGAGCGACGAATCGATGATTGACCGTGGAAACAGACGCTAAGAAAGAGCGTGCCGTTCTACTTCCTCTTCTTCTTTTGTTTAATGGCGATTTACATAACCTACTTAGTGCACATCGCCACCTATTGGGTGGTTGTGCAATATTATTTTTAATGTCTAACGTAAGTAATCTTTATTGACTGAGCATAAGGATTACATTGTTTGTTTGATGCTAATTAATTGAATGCAGATCCATGTGTGAGATGATACATACACTCACCTAAAGGATTATTAGGAACACCATACTAATACTGTGTTTGACCCCCTTTCGCCTTCAGAACTGCCTTAATTCTACGTGGCATTGATTCAACAAGGTGCTGAAAGCATTCTTTAGAAATGTTGGCCCATATTGATAGGATAGCATCTTGCAGTTGATGGAGATTTGTGGGATGCACATCCAGGGCACGAAGCTCCCGTTCCACCACATCCCAAAGATGCTCTATTGGGTTGAGATCTGGTGACTGTGGGGGCCATTTTAGTACAGTGAATTTAGTACCAATTTGAAATGATTCGAGCTTTGCGACATGGTGCATTATCCTGCTGGAAGTAGCCATAAGAGGATGGGTACATGGTGGTCAGGTAGGCCGTGGCTAAGGGGCCTAAAGTGTGCCAAGAAAACATCCCCCACACCATTACACCACCACCACCAGCCTGCACAGTGGTAACAAGGCATGATGGATCCATGTTCTCATTCTGTTTACGCCAAATTCTGACTCTACCATCTGAATGTCTCAACAGAAATCGAGACTCATCAGACCAGGCAACATTTTTCCAGTCTTCAACTGTCCAATTTTGGTGAGCTTGTGCAAATTGTAGCCTCTTTTTCCTATTTGTAGTGGAGATGAGTGGTACCCGGTGGGGTCTTCTGCTGTTGTAGCCCATCCGCCTCAAGGTTGTGCGTGTTGTGGCTTCACAAATGCTTTGCTGCATACCTCGGTTGTAACGAGTGGTTATTTCAGTCAAAGTTGCTCTTCTATCAGCTTGAATCAGTCGGCCCATTCTCCTCTGACCTCTAGCATCAACAAGGCATTTTCGCCCACAGGACTGCCGCATACTGGATGTTTTTCCCTTTTCACACCATTCTTTGTAAACTCTAGAAATGGTTGTGCGTGAAAATCCCAGTAACTGAGCAGATTGTGAAATACTCAGACCGGCCCGTCTGGCACCAACAACCATGCCACGCTCAAAATTGCTTAAATCACCTTTCTTTCCCATTCTGACATTCAGTTTGGAGTTCAGGAGATTGTCTTGACCAGGACCACACCCCTAAATGCATTGAAGCAACTGCCATGTGATTGGTTGATTAGATAATTGCATTAATGAGAAATTGAACAGGTGTTCCTAATAATCCTTTAGGTGAGTGTATATTTGAATTGAATTAACATTTAAACATTATCTTGTTATAATTTTTTTTATTCTAATCCTTTAGAATTAATATATAATATTGTATATTATATAACTGAAACAAATTTGGTTATATTAATAATTATATTAATTATATAAAACACATCTGAATACCTCTTAAGCAAACTAACCCTGGATCTTGAGCTGCTCCATGTTCAGAGAGTGAGTTGCTATGGCTACTCACAGGTTATGTTCAGAGAGTGAGTTGCTATGGCTACTCACAGGTTATGTTCAGAGTGAGTTGCTATGGTTACTCACAGGTTATGTTCAGAGAGTGAATTGCTATGACTACTCACAGGTTATGTTCAGAGAGTGAGTTGCTATGGTTACTCACAGGTTATGTTCAGAGAGTGAGTTGCTATGGCTACTCACAGGTTATGTTCAGAGTGAGTTGCTATGGTTACTCACAGGTTATGTTCAGAGAGTGAGTTGCTATGGCTACTCACAGGTTATGTTCAGAGAGTGAGTTGCTATGGTTACTCACAGGTTATGTTCAGAGAGTGAGTTGCTATGGCTACTCACAGGTTATGTTCAGAGAGTGAGTTGCTATGGCTACTCACAGGTTATGTTCAGAGAGTGAGTTGCTATGGCTACTTGCATACCCTGAAATTTACCTCCATTTTTGAAACCGAAAGTTGAGGTTATCTGCTAACTTACTCTTAAACATACCCGGGTATGTCACATAACCTGCTTTCTGGAATACCCCCTAGGGGTATACACACACACACACTCACTCACTCATGCTCTCACACACACACTCACTCACTCATGCTCTCACACTCACACACACACACACACACTCACTCACTTCTTCACTCATGCTTTCACACACACACACACACACACACACACACACACACACACTCATGCTCTCACACACACACACACTCACTCATGCTCTCTCACACACACACACACACACACACACTCACTCACTCACTCACTCATGCTCTCACACACACACACACACACTCACTCACTCACTCACTTACTCATGCTCTCTCTCTCACACACACACACACTCACTCACTCATGCTCTCTCTCTCTCTCACACACACACACACACACAGACACACACACACACTCACTCATGCTCTCTCACACACACACACACTCACTCACTCATGCTCTCACACTCACACACACACACACACACACACACACACACACACACTCACTCACTCATGCTCTCACACTCACACACACACACACACTCACTCACTCACTCACTCACGCTCACACACTCATGCTCACACACTCATGCTCACACACACACACTCACTCACACACTCACTCACTCATGCTCTCACACACACACACACACACACACACTCACTCACTCACACTCACTCACTCACACTCACTCACTCATGCTCACACACACACACTCATACAATTATTACAACAATATAACAATGACTTATAATTATTCCTATGACAGTAATATTCATACAGCCTATTGTAAAACAAATGTACTGTAAAATAAATGAAAATGAAGTTTTCATAAGTTTTCATTTACACTACAGTATAAGGAAAGTACAATAGTTGTGTCCTAATTTCTTCACTTGCCAGAAATAAACCCTTGAGCTTTTATTTTGGAGAAACTAACACCATCACCCGCTGATCACGTGAGCAAAGTGCGCACTTCTCTTTAAAACACAGCACAAACAGACTATATACTTAATTAATTGTCTTTTGCTGTTTTATAAAGGCACAAAGCCATATAACGGTTTAGGTTTTAATTAGTTGGCAAAACACAATGTTAGAGACATTTATGTCAGGCTATAAGTTTTACATTTTCGGTTCATTATGAAACAGTGGCGGCACAGGGTTATTAATGGGAAACTGAATGAATGTCTAGCTGACAATGTGTAGTGATAGTGTATTTGTAGATGTAAGTACCAAAACTAACCACCAGGTGTCAGTAGCATTACACTCACCTGTAGAGTGTGCAGAGTTCAAGTCAGTGGATGTGCTATTGCTGTTCCTGCTCCCGATCTAAAAAGAGAATAAAACACAAGGTGTGGCTGAGTGAGTGAGTGACAGGAGGCGTGGCTGAGTGAGTGAGTGACAGGAGGCGTGGCTGAGTGAGCGAGTGACAGGAGGTGTGGCTGAGTGAGCGAGTGACAGGAGGAGTGGCTGAGTGAGTGACAGGAGGCGTGGCTGAGTGAGCGAGTGACAGGAGGTGTGGCTGAGTGAGCGAGTGACAGGAGGTGTGGCTGAGTGAGTGACAGGAGGCGTGGCTGAGTGAGCGAGTGACAGGAGGCGTGGCTGAGTGAGTGAGTGACAGGAGGCGTGGCTGAGTGAGTGAGTGACAGGAGGCGTGGCTGAGTGAGCGAGTGACAGGAGGTGTGGCTGAGTGAGTGACAGGAGGCGTGGCTGAGTGAGCGAGTGACAGGAGGCGTGGCTGAGTGAGTGAGTGAGTGACAGGAGGCGTGGCTAAATGAGCGAGTGACAGGAGGCGTGGCTGAGTGAGCGAGTGACAGGAGGCGTGGCTGAGTGAGTGACAGGAGGCGTGGCTGAGTGAGTGAGTGACAGGAGGCGTGGCTGAGTGAGTGAGTGAGTGACAGGAGGCGTGGCTGAGTGAGTGAGTGACAGGAGGCGTGGCTGAGTGAGCGAGTGACAGGAGGCGTGGCTGAGTGAGTGACAGGAGGCGTGGCTGAGTGAGTGAGAGAAGGCGTGGCTGAGTGAGTGACAGGAGGCGTGGCTAAGTGAGCGAGTGACAGGAGGCGTGGCTGAGTGAGTGAGTGACAGGAGGCGTGGCTAAGTGAGCGAGTGACAGGAGGCGTGGCTGAGTGAGTGAGTGACAGGAGACGTGGCTAAGTGAGCGAGTGACAGGAGGCGTGGCTGAGTGAGTGAGTGACAGGAGGCGTGGCTAAGTGAGCGAGTGACAGGAGGCGTGGCTAAGTGAGTGAGTGACAGGAGGCGTGGCTAAGTGAGCGAGTGACAGGAGGCGTGGCTGTCGGAGAGAAGAGAGAGAAAGTGCTGTCGGTATCGGTGAATGGATACTGAAGGAAAGCGGTATTGACCAGTTTAACATGTTTTAGTAGAGAGGTGTATTGGAAAATGATATTTTGACAGCACTGTTCAAACCTGAAAGAAAAACATTCAGAGCTCGACCCCAGAAGCCTCCTCCTCGCTCCGCCCCTGCCCACGACCAGTTAAAACTGAAAGTAAAATACAAGTGAAAGTAAAACTGATCCGCGGACATTTCACGAACATGAGCTTCCTTCAGAGAAACATCTATATTTGTGGTAATTTATAGCAAAAGGACATAATCGGTTGTATTAATTTAGCACTTGAAGATGCACCAGAACTGTGTTTTGATGTCAGTACTGCTGATGATCGCTGATGGTACGTAGGCTGTTATTTTATGATTATATTATATATTTATATAACTTTATTTTTGGCTGAACCCTGAATTCTGACTGCCCTTCGTCGTGCTGCTTTATAAGGCAAAATGGCAGGCTGGTTGGAAACATTGCAAAATATAAATAAACCTATTCGGAGCAGACCAGTCCCTCTAGATATATATATATATATCTTCATAATGCAATATAAATATATAAAATAGTGAAAGTGGACGACACAGGCACAGGACGTAGACGTTTTTGGTTGAAAATGAAAATTGGGTTGACCTCTAATGCAGATGTTTGTTTGAAGCCAAGCTCCAACATTCGCCAGATGTCAGAAACTAATATTCATTTGATATCAAAACCTAATGTTGTCATTTTTGGGCAGACGTTACATTGAGGTTGGAATAAACAGTACTTATCAAACCCCAACCTTAGCTGTCGATACCAACTTTAAAGATGATTACATTTAGTTCGTATGGATTTTATTGGCATGACACCAAACTTTTAACTGAGCCAGGTTTTTGTTGTAAATGAAAAATCAACAAACTGAGAAACTACAGTCGCACAAATGTCAAGATTCACTGTCAGCCAGACCCAAAGTATTCATTTTAAGATGTCAACAGAGAGAAACAAACTTTAAAATCTTAGTGAAACTGAAATTCACAAATGTTTGATGGTTTTATTGGATTAATGAGGCGTGCAATGAATTATCAAAATAAACTTTATTGTAACACTTTTAAAGAGCCTGTTTTTTTAAAGGGGTGGACTCACCAAACTTTCTGGTGAACAATGCACAAAATATATAATAAAACAGGGCACGCAAAATTGCAAAATTTTCCAGGCGGGCTACTAAAATGTATCACCGCCCTGGTGCTACGGGCTATCTTAAATAGTGAAAAAAAAAAAATTCTCGATGTGCATTGTTCACTCTTTTGACTTGATATTTAAAGGAAAAATATGGCCACGGCAGTTTCGATAATGCTGATTTGACCGCAGTGAGGTTTAGCTGATGCACGTTACTTGGCTTGTGTGTGTGTGTGTTAGTGATGCACATTTTGTGGTTATATCCACCAATTGGGCGGGCCAAGTAATAAAAAAAATATTCCAATTAATTGTGGGTGGATGAGAGATAAATCATTGTGTTTGTTTGATAAAGACACAGAACTCTCTTTTAAAGGGGTCATGAACTGGCTTTTTTATTTTTTATACTGTTGTCTGAGGTCAAATTATGACGGTCGCGTGTTTTTTAGATTTCAGAAACATCATAATGAATCAGTAATAGGCTATTTTCTGCCCTGGTTTTGAGCCTCTCTCCTGGAACGCTCTGTTTTTATGGGCGTGCCGCACTGAAGACTTGGAAGTAAACGCCCACTGCTATGATTGGATAAGATTTGCATATTATAATGAGCTCCGTCTCCCCCGTCATTACACGTGAGGAATTGTTTTGAAAACGTCCAATGTGGAAAAATGGCAACCGGAATGATTCGCCCATACACGTTTGACCCAAAGTCTGATCCCGGATCGCAGGACAATGAACCAACAACACCTCAAATACAAATACTCAAATTCTGTGTGTCTGTTTGACAAGCTACATCCTTCATAGTTGGACCCTTCTGTCACTGATTAGACACGTACACATAATCAGTAGATGTCAAACGATCTGTAACAATGCAATACTATCACATATAAAAAACATGTTTTACTCACATAAGTGTGTTGCACCATTCCTGTCGGATACAATAGAGAAGGCACAGCATTGTGTTTTAATCTCAATACCTCTGCAAATCCTGTCTCGACCAGTCTCTTGTTTACAAACGATTCCGCGGTGAAATGAAGCAAACAGACGTGCAATGTCTTATGCACGTGAGCTTGAACTTCATTAAAAAATAAAGTTCAACCACTCATTCCTAATATCAGAATCCGAAGGAAGCTTATGCAGGGACTGTGTTCTTCCACAACCAGGCACAGCGCAATATCTTACTCTCTTATGCATGTTTATTGCTCGGTAGCGCGATCCGTTTAGCTCCACGAGTCGGTGGGCGGGGCTACAGAATCAGGCGCTCTTCTTCTTCTGTTGAGGCGGCGTTTCACTGAACTCTGACGTCAAGGGTTGGCATATTCTGAGATCAAGCGTTTGCTGAGCCTGCTGTCAATACAAGCTTTTCTTTGACTAACAAGGAAGTTTTCAGCTCCGAAACTTAAGGATGTTCTTATATCACAATGAACTTTTATATATCAAAGGCTGAATGAAAAGTTGATATCTCAATTCATGAACCCTTTAATGGTAGGCTTGCTGCCATAGTCAGTTACCAGTGTTCAACAAGGTTACACCGTAGTAAAAATCATTTAGTTCAGTTAGAGAACAGACACTACAATTAAAAGCTGCATGTGTCTGCCCAATGCAGCATGAGCCGAACGAGAGTCTCCGCACAAACGCAGCAGGAGTCAGATCTCATTCATCAGAGAGTGAGGAGCTGACTGACAAGACAGTCGCGGAAGATTTGGTTTCACAGCGAAGTGTAAAAGCGCCTATTTAAGCGAGTTTGTCATTGTACTGTTTTGTTGTTGTGTTTTTCGTTAAGAATAAATACGAACCCACCATTCAAACAATTCCCCTGAATTGTTGCTAATTCTGAAGTGAAAGTAAAATGAGCATTTTCAAATTAACGATTTAAAAGCGAGGTGCAGAAGAGGGAAAACTCCAACGTCACCCCCTGACGTATTACCGGTGTTGCCACACGTCAATTAACCGGTGAACATTTCCTCACCGTCACATCCCTATTTCATGGTAAAACGCAACAAATGTGCATTACGTTTTACTTTCATTTTCAACTCTTCAGGGAAAACCAATCAAGGAAAACATACGCCTGAACACCTCCTAGTGGTCATTATATAAAACACAAAGGAACATACATAAAATATTGTTTAATAACTTAACAGCTTTACTTAAAAATATACACATGCTTAACAGATGTATTATCTTTTTTTCAAGGGTCAAGAGCCCAACTAAAGCCAACACTGATCACCATAATGGTAACGAACCAATAAAACATCAACATCTAAACCTCTGTTAATTCTCAATAAGAGCTTCTGTAGACGTCTGACAGAAATGAAGTCAGTCTGAGCTCATCATGTGAGACCACTGTGATATCACTGATAGTGTTGAGAAACAGGAAGTAGAATACCCCATGTAAAGTTATAGTGCAGCTAAAATAAGTTTTTGATAGATTATTTACTTTGGGGCCACTTTCACTATTTTCAACTAAAATAGAAAACTTTTAATGCGTTCTGGACTTTCATTTGCATTGCAACAGTGTTTGGTGGCTCATACTTTGAAATAGGTTTTGAAATAGTTTTGAAACGATGCCGTTATTATCTTTCAAACTTCAAAAAACGTGAATCTGTGAAAACGGTGACGGCATGCACGGATTTTGTGTTTAGTCTATAGGCAAGCGCGTTTGAATACATATGTGCATAGGCGTGTAGGTTTTTTTTAATACAAAATGACCGCCAAATTACTAGTCTGCATAATACAACGTTCTTAGTCGTTTCCACGGATCCATGGGAACGGGAATTATTTTGATAATGTCTGTACAGAGGGAAAGGGACGGGAAGGAGGCATTTACAGGGGGGAGTCTAGCTGACACGGTCTCTGCAGACACTTCAGGGATACGTTGGTAATGTCTGGGCGCTGGTCCACCATCTGATCTGGATACGGCCCGGATCCGGCTGACTGCAGTAAACCTCGGGATAAACAGAGAGACTAACATTAGTGTAGATGCCATTCTTCTTATGATGTAACGAGTACATCAGGTGTTATGGGAAGTGTTCCCGGTTCCGGCTGACCTAGTTAATGCAGCCTAACAATTAGGGAGGTCCCGATACCACTTTTTCACTTCCGATACCGATACCGCAGCTTTGGCTATTTGCCGATTCCGATATCAATCCGATATTTTTATTTTATTCTTGAACTAATACTAATAATAATAATAAAATAAATGGAAGCACTTTGCTCAATTAGCCACCTAAAAACAAATACTTCTCCAGTATATAGTCCACAACAACAGTTGACTATAAAAGACTGCCACCCTTTATTCAAACACTACAAAAATAAATAAAAATTAATAAATAAATACAAATACAGGTACTTCAGTACTTAAAGCTACCAACAGGTTTAAAGTTAAAACAATTTAAACAGCAGCATTCAGCATTGTAAACAAATAAATACAAAACTATCCCTCACAGTGCAGCTATGTGCAAATCACAGTAGTAATAACAAAAAGGCACTGAAAGACATATGTATAACATTCCAAATAAATAACATAACATTGACAAAAGGTTTAAACCTTACCTTGACTTCACTGACCTAGCTGCTTTATTTTTAACAATTATAAAAATAAAAAATCACTTTCACAGGTGCCTCTGTAACAAAGCTCTTGAACATGTTTTACGTTTGCTCACATAACCATGAGGGGCAGGTTCTTCTTTAGGAAGATGAGTTTTTCAGCGGTGAGCCTGCTCCTTCTTTCATCAATAACATTTGAGGCTGAGCTAAAGAGCCTCTCACTCTCTACACTTGTGCAGGGAGCACAGATAAACTTAGTTTGTGGTGTTAAACCGACCAACAGCACTGCCACCCCTCGAAACATTTGCATTGCAAATTTTGCATTCGACCGTTGGACTTTTTTCCTCTTTAAGGTTAAAGTACTTCCACGCCGCTGACATGGTTATTCTGTAAGTTAGCTAACTCTCATACTCATGCGACTATAATTGGCTACTACTGTTATCATGTGACAGGCTGTGCGCTTAACTGGATGTCGCAGCAAGGGAAATGCTAATATTCAAGCATTTTGGCGATCGTTTAAGCTCGATTTTCCCATGGTTTGTGTTGGATAGGTATCAGATTATATTTTTTTCTCCCCTCTGATCTAGCATTCTGGGCCAGTATCTGCACGATACCGATGACGTGGATTGGATCGGGACATCCCTACTAACAATCATTTAACTGATTTGAATAATATAAACTGATAATGTTCTGTGTGTATGCCATAGTAAAGAGATGTGTTTTTAGTCTAGATTTAAACTGACAGAGTGTGTCTGCTTCCCGAACAATGCTAGGAAGGCTGTTCCAGAGTTTGGGTGCTAAATAGGAAAAGGATCGACCGCCTGCAGTTGATTTTGATATTCTAGGTATTATCAACTGGCCAGAGTTTTGAGACCGCAATAGACGTGATGGAGTATAATGCGTTAAGAGCTCGCTCAAGTACTGGGGAGCTAAACCATTTAGTGATTTGTAAGTAATTAGCAAGATTTTAAAATGTATGTGATGTTTAATAGGGAGCCAGTGCAGTGTTGACAGAACCGGGCTAATATGGTCATACTTCCTGGTTCTAGTAAGAACTCGAGCTGCTGCGTTTTGGACCAGCTGCAGTTTATTTATTAAGCGAGCGGGGCAACCACCCAGTAGAGCATTACAATAATCTAGCCTTGAGGTCATGAACGCATGAACTAACTGTTCAGCATTTTGCATTGAAAGCATATGGCGTAATTTAGATATATTTTTAAGATGGTAGAATGCAGTTTTACAGATGCTAGAAACGTGGCTTTCAAATGAGAGATTGGTATCAAAGAGCACACCCAGGTTCCTCACTGACGACGAGGACTTGACAGAGCAGCCATCAAGTGTTAGACAGTATTCTAGGTTACTACATGTGGAGTTTTTTTGTCCAATAATTAATTATTTTTTTTCTGAATTAAGTTGCAGGAAATTACTAGTCATCCAATTTTTTTTTATATCAGCTATGCATTCCGTTAATCTTGTGAATTGGTAAGTTTCGTCAGGGCGTGAAGAAATATAGAGCTGAGTATCGTCAGCATAACAATGAAAACTAACGCCATGCTTCCTAATGATATCTCCCAGTGGTAGCATGTACAGGGAGAAGAGCAATGGTCCTAGCACTGAGCCCTGCGGTACTCCATGCTTAACTTGTGATCAGTGTGAGATCTCTTCATTTACTGCTACAAACTGATAACGGTCAGATAAGTATGATTTAAACCATGCCAATGCAATTCCACTAATGCCAACATAATTTTCGAGTCTATTCAAAAGAATGTTGTGGTCGATGGTATCGAATGCAGCGCTAAGATCGAGTAACACTAACAGAGAGATACAACCACGATCGGATGATAAGAGTAAATCATTTGTAACTCTAATGAGAGCAGTCTCAGTACTATGATGTGGTCTAAATCCTGACTGGAAAACCTCACAGATACCATTTCTTTCTAAAAAGGAGCATAATTGTGAGGACACTGCCTTTTCTAGTATTTTTGACAGAAAGGGTAGATTTGAGATTGGCCTGTAATTGACTAATTCTGTAGGGTCAAGTTGCGTTTTTTTTAATAAGTGGTTTAATAATAGCCAACTTAAAAGTTTTCGGTACATATCCTAAAGTCAAGGATGAATTAATGATATTAAGAAGAGGATCTATGACCTCTGGAAGCATCTCTTTTAGTAGTTTAGTCGGTATAGGGTCGAGCATACATGTTGTTGATTTTGATGATTTAACGAGTTTAGCCAATTCTTCTTCTCCTATAGCAGTGAATGAGTGTAATTGTTCCTCAGTGACACTACAATGCTCTGTCTGATGTGATACAGTAGTAGACGGCTGCATGGTTGTGATTTTTTTCCTAATATTATCAATCTTACAAGTAAAGAAGTTCATAAAGTCATTACTGCTGTGCTGTTGGCAGACATCAGAAGTTGAAGCTTTATTTTTGGTTAATTTAGCCACTGTATCAAATAAATACCTAGGGTTGTGTTTGTTTTCTTCTAAGAGAGTCGAGAAATAAGCAGATCTAGCAGTTTTTACGGCCTTTCTGTATGAAATCATGCTCTCTTTCCACGAAATGCGAAAAACTTCCAGTTTTGTTTTCTTCCAGCTGCGCTCCATTTTTCTGGCTGCTGTTTTAAGGGCCCGGGTGTGCTCGTTGTACCACGGCGTTGGACTATTTTCTTTAATCTTCTTTAAGCGCAGAGGAGCAACTGTGTCTAAAGTGCTGCAAAAGAGAGAGTCAATAGTTTCTGTTGCAACATCAAGTTCCTCTGGGCTATCTGGGATGCTGAGGAGATGAAACTGATGAGGAAGTTTATTTATAAAGAAATCTTTAGTCTCAGCAGTGATAGTCCTGCCATATTTGAAGCGAGGGGATGCTTTGCAGCCTTTGCTAAATTAAGTATACATGATACTAGGTAATGATCTGAGATGTCATCGCTCTGCTGCAGAATTTCAACGGTATCAACATTTATTCCATGTGACGATATTAGGTCTAGAGTATGATTACGGCGATGAGTGGGTCCTGATACGTGTTGCCTAACTCCAATAGAGTTTAGAATGTCTCTAAATGCCAATCCCAATGCGTCTTTTTCATTGTCTACATGGATATTAAAATCACCAACAATTAGGACTTTATCTGTAGCCAGTACTAACTCTGATAAAAAATCAGCAAATTCTCTGGTAAAGTGTGTATTGTGCCCTGGTGGCCTGTATACAGTAGCCAACACAAATGTTAAACAGGATTTATCAATTTCACTACATAACGTTACGTAAAGCACCAAAACTTCAAAATAATTATATTTGAAACTAGACTTCTGAGTAATACTGAAGATATTATTATAAATGACAGCAACACCTCCCCCTTTACCTTTCAGACGCGGCTCGTGTTTATAACAATAATCTTGTGGGGTGGACTCATTTAAAGTAATGTAGTCGTCAGGTTTTAGCCAGGTTTCTGTCAAACACAGCACATCTAGATTATTATCTGTAATCATATCATTAACAATAAGCGTTTTAAAGGAAAGGGATCGAATATTCAGCAGCCCGAGCTTTATCATTTGATCATCTGTATTATATCTGTTGTTTATTTGTTGGACATCAATTAAATTTTTACCGTTGAATAGTTTTGGTGGGTTTTTTTGTATTTACTAATTCTAATACAGGGTTCCAGTATTTATATTCACAGGTAATGATATATTCACTAACAGTAACACTGAGATAAATCATGATTATTGGTGGGTTTCCACAGCAAAACAACAACAAAAAAGTAAAACAATTTTGACAAAAGCCACAGCAATTTCTGTCATGTCGGGCCATAAAAATCATACACTGCATATTATCATCACCGGTTCAGATGATCCAGGGATCCTTCCTGATGGGCAGGAAGGGTTCTGGGAAAGGCTCATCTGGAAACACTATACTGGGAGAAAGAGAGTTTAAAGTTAAGAAGAAGCATGAAGCTGAAGTGTGTGAGGAAGTAACTCAGATGGGAGAGAAGCAGGTGTGTGTGATTGATCCTCCAGATCTGAATAAACAGCAGCTGGAGATTGTTTTGTTTAATATGTTGGTAAAACTTTACAATACGTGTGCACTAATATGCATTAATTCCTGCTTAACTAATGCACAGATAATCATGAGTTAATGTATGACTCATGAAGAACTAAAGCATTTATTAATGATTACTGCATCAGCCACTAATGAACATTATATATGATTCATAGATTAAGTAATCATTAAATTGTTATTAGTTAAATGTGTCATATTGTATGAATTCCCTAATCACATATTATATGAACTAATAGTGTAAATTCATGTTAATTACTACAACGGGTCAAAGCCATGCATCTCATCTTCCAGTTGTCTGCTTTAATTAATCATTAGCTAACGATTTGCATAGGTTTCATTATGTTATGACTTTACTTGTTGAGGCACATGACTATTAACTAATTGTTAAGTAATATGTCATTGTGGTTATGAGTTCTGTATTAATTTTGAATTAGTTAATAGTCATGTGTGTGTTTCGTTAATATGATAGAATGAATGAATGGCGATTACTTCAAGGGTTTGGTACGGGAAGTGATGTTGACACTTGAATGTTTCATGTGGTTCAGTGATGGGAAAGAAGCAGACGAGAACATTTAACAGCAACTTTCATTATTAACATTACGTAACATTATTTCATTAAACAAACTCATTCTTTATGTAAGGTTAAAATTCTGCTCATTTCTTGATCTTCTAAAAAACATTTTGAGATTATACTCCCTTTACAGAGGCTTTTTACTTTCTTTCTTCATGATGTTTTTTCATTTAATCAGAACCAGTTTATCTGGATGAGCTGCCGTTTTTTTAAATGTCTTTGTCAATCACAAGGAATAAAGCATTACAGGTTTAAACATGCTGCCTTCATGCCCCAGATCACTTACAGATTTTCACTGTGACGATCCAGAGAGATGATCATAACTCCAGCTGAACATGGACCTGCTCATGTTCATTTTTCTGACTGTAATTCCAGTTATATCATACGGTATGTAGATGGATTTTCTCTCTTCAAGTTAATTCTGAAGGCACATCTTTAATTATGTCCTATTTACATCTCTTACAGTGTAAATGAAAGTTTTGGACACATTTGACTGAATTTATGTTGCTCATGATCTTTAAAACCCTTTTTGCTGTAGAAGCTTCTGCTTAAACGCTGGAAATGAGTTTGTGCCTACATATGGATTTCTTTACAAAATATTGAATTCATTTTTTTATGCATTATTTGTACCTGGTAGTGAATAAAATACAATAGTGTGTGATATCAATGCATGCGTTATAATTATTAAATATTAAGAGCACCTTTAGATGAATCTCTCCTGCTTTACTCGTCATGTTCAACATGCCTTTACTCAATGTCTTAAGATTTCAGCAGTTTTGATGATGATTATGAAATATATGTGTGTGTGTGTGTGTTTCTAATCATAAGGCAGATTTTGGTGATTTCTGCTCCTTGTCGTTCTCATATTCTGAGAATAAGTGAAGCTGGTTATGCTGTTTGTGTTGTTTAACCCTCCTCTGCTGATCTCTGTTAGTGTTTAATGTTCTGTTGGGATTTCAATGGTTTCTGTATTGTCGGAGTGTAGCTGCCAGTCATTTGACCGATGTTTTTACACAGACTTTAAGTGAACTCTATTTTACCTGAAGGGGAAGCTTGAATGTGATTTAGAAATTACTCTAGAAATACAGATCAGTTCATATGGGGTTCGACTCTGATTACTTCCTTTAGAGATGCTTCTCATTTTTCTATAGTGATGTTTTTCCAACTTAATCATAACTGGTTTGTCTGGATTATTGCAGTTTCATGGTAAAGTAAAAGAGGTTTCAGCATGTCTGGATGCACCAGAATGATCTCTTATCAAACTTTGATGAGCCAAAGAGATGAAGATAATTTATCATAACTGAACATGGACCTGCTTATGTTTATATTTGTGGTCGTCATTCTAATAATATCTGATGGGTTGTACTGTTTTTTTTTACTCTTTAATCTAATGCTGGTGAGAAGGCACACAATTCAAAGGCACAAATATGCATTTCTATTTGGAGCTAAAATTTGAATTAAGAATATTTCTGTGGATGAGCAGATAGTAAAGGAAAAGCAGTGTTTAGATACTTCCCATGATGCACCTCTTGAAGCTGAAGGCCCAGAGTGAGCAGAGCTTAAATCTAGACAAAAAACAAGCTCAAACACAAGATGTTCACATTTGATTCAAATCATAATTGTAACGTTGAGGTGTGTCAGTCTGTGTTGTACTTCGACATTTGTTCTCAGGACATATTTCCTGGTTACCTGATTTGACCCAGTGTTTAAAACCTGTCATTCTGCAACAATTAAAGCGAAAGAATTTCTGTCAATGATTCATAACACTGTTTGCTTGTGAAGTGAAAAAACAAAAAAAATCCATTTTAATTTGACACAGATAATCATGGGAAGTTGTACATTTGATTTAAACCTGAGGCGGATCATTTCCAGTCCTCCTCTTAAGGTTAAGAACAAATGAATATGCATACACACGTGTTGTGAATTCTGTGCAATATTTTATGAGAAGTTTTCTTGTGCATATAAATGTGAATATTATTAGCAATTATTAGTGAATGAGACCAAGATCAAAACCAAGACCATTTAAGAGTGGAGTCAATTCAGTAATTAACTGACTAATTAAGTGATGATTGAGCATTAATGATGAACACCTGCTGTTAACAAGTAGGATCACTGAAGGAAAGAGAAACACAAGAACTACAACTTCAGGCACAACTGTACGATTCCGGCAAACGATTACAAAACACACTGTGCGACATGGATCTAATAAACTTGGGTATGCCATGCATGTAGACTGTATGATGATGACACCTACTGAATCATAGGCTATGAAGTTAATATAGAAGAATAAAACATTATCAGCATTTTTTTATAATGCGCTGAAAAAAAGAGGAGGAAGCGAAAGAGGAGAATATGGATGCGGTCATGGCTAGAGAAAAGAGGCTAACTTGGCATTACAATTTTGTAAATGGATCTTGAGGTAAAGTATTTTTAATGTTGTGTTAATACGCCATTTAATGTTGATTTTTTTATTGGCTGGTCAGTTGACGTAGGTCGTAGCAGCAAACACTGAGATGATCTGATGATGATGCTTAATTTCTTACATCGGCCGTCTTTGAAACGCTCTCACTGTACGACGTAGGACCACAAGAATAACCAGGAGAAACTGTGATCAGGTGTTGATTATGTATTGATGATGACAATCATCATTCACTGATCTCATTCAGAGTCTAAAGCTCTGATCGTGTGGTTGATGTGGGATTGATTGTAGTAGCCCTGTGATTCTACAGCATGAGATCGAGCAGTGTTGTGATAGTCAGGTAATCTGGACACTTTCAAAAACACTACGTGCACATTAGGTTTTAAACTACTGTATCATTTAGACTCACACAGAAATCTAGAATCAGTGTATGAACCTCAACAATGGTGCCGATCAACAAAATATACAGATCAACTCTGAACATCACAAAACAACAAAAAATATTAGTAAGAATAGAAGAAAATAGAAAATTCATATGCATATGTTTTATGCCACAATGCATGCTGGGAGTCAGCCAGGTTAGAAAAACTCTCCGTGGTGAAATGGGCCGAGCAAACGAACAACTTTGAATTCAATTGTTGCGGTATCCGGTTATAGATAAACATCAACCTGTTGACAGTTTTGTTCTGTGGGAAGGGTATGAAAAGTCCTCACATCCCCTGCACAGCCTGGAACAGAACATTTATTTCCATGATCTGCCATTATCCTCACTTGACGCTTGCTTCTTCACAATACCTGCAGCACTTCCCGTGATTCCGCCTGGCCTTGAACATGTGCTGGCATATGCAAATGTTGGGGGCGTACATATTAATGATCCCGACAGTCGGTGTTATGTTGAGATTCATCTATTTTTCCGTGGTGTTTCACAAACGAGATTAACATATGAAGGAGGAAGCAATGGTGTTTGAGACTCACTGTATGTGATGTCCATGTACTGAACTCTTGTTATTCAACTATGCCACGGTTAATTCAGCTTTTAATTCTTTAAATCACTTAATTATCTCATTAAGGGGCTGTTTGCACAACACCATTTTCAACTAAAAATGGAAAACATTTAATGCATTTAATGCACTGAAGGCAGGCTGAAATGAGAAGCCATGTGCAATTATAGCAACACAACTTGAACAAAATACAAAATAAACAATGACTTGACTTGACACAAACAGAAACAGAACTCACCAACAGCAGTACAGGAACAATACTCGACAAGAGACCAATGAAACAAGAGGGCTATATATATACACAAGACTAATGACCAAGCAAGAAACACCTGTGAACAATGAGACAAAGAACCAATGACAGAACAGAACTGAGAAACCACATGACTAAATCAACCAATGACAACATGACACATTTACAAGGGAAGCACATGGCAAGATCACATGAGGGAACAAGGGAATCACATGACAACAGGAACCATGACAGTGAACATGTTAACAAAATAAGGACATGAAACATAACCAAAACTATACATGACTGTTGTTCATTTACACAACAACGGCATTTTGGGGTCCTAAAAACAAACTTCTGAAAACAGGTTTCAAAGCGCAAGTTTTGACAATGATACCGTGAAAACAGTGAAGTCATACACATGTGTATTATGTGTTCTGTCAGTATGTGCGCAGGTACGTAGTGTTTCTTTACAATTTGACAACTACTGGCCTGGCATGCATAATACAGTGGTTTTAATCGTTTGGTAGTGATGGGCAGACCGAGGCTTCGTGAAGCACTGAAACAGTTGAAGCAAATGTGCCATATTGTTTTGAAGCTTCGAAACAGGAGTTGCTGTGTTTGAACTCCAGTGTGATGTTTTCTTCAGCCTCCTGGGCTTTGGCAGTTTTTCCAAAAGCCACATTTTGCCAATGATCTGAAGGATTCCCCACATCTGGAGTGCAGACTATTAATATATCTATCTATATATCACCTATATCTATATCATTCTATATCTCTAACTTATGTCACTATCTAACTTAGCCTATATGAATGTGTCACTATATCTATCCTAACTATCTGTCGCTGTCTATACCTATCAGTCAATATATCTAATTTAAATCTAGCCTAAATATAACTAACCAAAGCACACTATAAATCTCACTTATATCACAAAATCTCTCTCCTCTCACAAAACCCCACGAGGTGAAGATGGATTAACTTCACTTTTAAACTGTGGGGAATTGGGTTTATACAGATGTGTGACTGTGTGGTTTGTTCCCGCCCCGTCAATCAACGCAGTTTCGACAGGCGCCACCTGATGAAACACTTGAAGCTTCATTTAGCCGTAGTCACGTGACATGGGTGTGTTGAATCACAGTTCGGAGCAGTGTTTCGAAACATCTGCGCTTCGGGATCTCGACAAAGCGCCGAAGCGTCAGTTTCGCGTCAGCCATCCCTATCGTTTGGCAGTGTTGTCGTCTGTACACAAAACTTTTTAAAAATGGTCTTGACCACACCTCTGACCTTGATTGGTCTTTGTCTTGGAGGTCTGGTCTTGACTACATTACTGATAGATGAGATGAAAAACATTTTAATTATTTATTTATCTCTAATGCCAAGCACACACTGCATTATTCTCAAAGTTGGCGGATCACTGTTCTTCTCACATTACACAACTTTTCAATGGGAAGAATCGCTGACAACCCTGTCTGGTCTACAAACTACATTTCACAACCAAACACACGTGAGAAGTGAACCTGGAAAAAATGTAAGATCAGCACAAGACTGGAATTCTTCCAGTTAAAAATTCAGGTTGCGATACAAGTCGTTTGTATAGGCTGGATTGCAGTGAAAAAGAAAAAAAATAAGAATATGAAGGAGAGAGTGGTTGATTGCAGAAGACATGCTTGCTGATGTTTTGTTGCAGGTCTATGACTCCTCCCCCTGAACTTTCCCTTGCCCTGTATCTTGCTCTCTCATTGGCTGTAGTCGCAGACATGTCTAAATATCTCACGCATCGGCAACAAAGCACCGCTTTCTCAGATGCCATCTTTTTGATAGCACACACTACGCAATTGTCACTCGTGTGAATGAGCACCGATTTGGCGAGTGAAAGCCGGGCTGAAATTGTGCAGTATATGCTTGGCATTAGGTTAAAGGAAAAAAATAGAGAGGACATCAGTGTTTACTCTCAATCTAAAGTACATTATTTTACAATACATGAGATAAAAATAGGGATGCAAATTTCAGCTAAAAATCTCTGTTTTTGACTACAAAACAAGCTTTATTTCACTTTTCTCTTTCTCTTTCTATGGGAATTGTTTTTTAGGGTTGACTGTGCGCGGTCCCTCTGGTCCTCTGGTTGCTCCTCTGGGATCTTCAGTGGTTCTGCCCTGTTATGTTGATGAACCTTTACTAACGGAGGATCTGGAGGTGGAGTGGAGAAGAACAGACTCACCGACTCTTGTTCATCTGTATCAAGATGGTGAGAGTCGACCAGAGGTCCAGCTGCAGGATTATCAGGATAGAGCTCATTTCTTTACTGAGGAGATTAAAGATGGAAACTTCTCCCTCCGGCTGGACAATCTGAGAGCTGAAGATGAAGGACGATACACATGTACAGTTCACACTCAGCGGGAGTCTGGAGAGACTGAGGTTCAAATTAAAGTTGGTGAGTCTGAACTCAAATGCACTTATGGAAATATTTAAACTGTGATATTAACACGGTTTGTTCTTTCAGAGCGTTTGCTGGTCTCGGGATCAGATCGACCCATATCTGCGTCTGTGGGTGAAGACGTCACTCTAAACTGCTCTGTAGACTCTCACATCACTCCTGAAGAGGTTTTATGGACGAAAACCAATGAAGAAGAAGAAATTCTGGTTCTGCTCTACCAAAACAACGAGGCTTATCCAGATTCATCACATGAGCGATTCAGAGACAGAGTCGAGTTCTTCACTGATGAAATCCCTAAAGGAAACTTCTCTGTCCGACTGAAGAGTGTCAGGACTGGGGATAAAGGGGTTTACATGTGTCAAGTGTTTGTTGGAGGAGCTTCAGCCAATGCCACTGTAGTGCTGGAGAGACTGGGTGAGTCTGCCCATTCAGTCTTAATAGTAAACAAACTGGCCTGGTGTCCTTGAAGGAGGCTCAAACCCGAGGCTCAGCTCGAGCTCCGAGCTAAACCCCCCATAACAGTATTGCACAGAAGAAGAATAAGAGATGGGAAGGAAGAAGGATGCCGGAAGAATTGTGGCTGGGCCAGTGCAGTGACTGCTGCTTAGATACGCTTGTCATGTGATTGACAGGACTGAAAGTGACTGTAGAGTGACCGTTCCCAAAAGCACTTCTTCTGTGTGTTATTGCAAAATCCCCTCTAGTAGATGAGTTATGATTGTGTCTGTAATATTTATAATTAGCTATAAAACAGTAGAAATACATTGAATGTCCTCCTTTAGCTAAATGTGTGTGTGCTCCTACTTGAACATATCTTAGGGACAAATGTGTGCAACAAGGGACTTTGCGCAATAATAACATTGTCCAATAACTGTGTGTGTTTGACAGGTTTCTCTGCTTTACACATAATAATGATGATTCTCTGTGTTTCTGCGTCTGGATCTGCACTTCTGCTCTGCTGTCTGATCTACTGCAGATCAACGACTAAAGGTACAAATACAACAGGGACATATTCTGATTCACTGGGAAATACTAATAATAATAACCATCATCATCATAATAATTAGTGTTTATTGAGTGTGTAAATCAAACCGCTGCTGCTGAAACTTCTTGACTAGAAGTCATAAAGTCAACAGTTTGTTAGTGTGATAGATGACGAGTTTAATTCATTTCAGTTATCATTAGTTATTAATATTTTGAGATAAAATATAAGTCATAAAACATTAAAGAGATTTCTGGTAGCAGCTGTGAAAGTATTGTTGAATTTATATTAAATTTGAAGCGTCCTAAAGCTTTGTGTTGCTAGTAAATAAACTCAGGAAAACTATCGCAAAATCCAGTTCCTGTAGACCGATTGCTCATCAGTAGTGTGTACAGTAATGGGGAAAAACACTGCTGGATGACTCGAGTTTCTTTGTTTGAATATTTTTGTGAAGTGTGTTTTTGTGGTTCTGATGGCATTTTTCTGATTCGTCACTGTCTCCAGATTCACTCAACTCATTTACAGCACGAGCGGTTCTCCTCTGGCTAACCAACGAACAGTGTATGATTATGATTCAGGCACGTCAGGTTGTCTATTGGTATCCAATAACTGAACAGAAACAGCCCGTCACCATCACTAGTGTCTTCTGAATGAGTAATGGAAGCTCAAGTGGCTCATAATTAACTCGTAATGTCTAGTTTTATGAAAAACTGCCAGCAACCGAAAGCACAGAGACTCTGGGACCTCCAGTGATTTAATCATTTAATCAAACATTAGTGCTTACAGATGTTTATGCTCATGTGTTTCTGATAATGTCCCAATAATCTGATCACAAAAGATTGTACCTGTATTTAGAGTGATTAAAACAGCGGGACAGAGGCTGATCGTGTGGGTTATTTAGCCTCGACATGTACCTCACATTTGAAATGAAATGTCTTTTCCTTCTCAGGTTTGATTGTGCAAAATTCTTACTCCCTGTTTGTTTATCTGGGACGTTCAGTGGTTCTGCCTTGTCATGTTCCTCCAAACTTACTAACTGAGGATCTGAAGGTGGAATGGAGAAAAAAAGACTTAAAAGATCTGGTTCATCTGTATGAAGATGGCAAGAGTCGAGCGGACGAACAGCACAAGGATTATCAGGATAGAGCTCATTTCTGTACTGAGCACATTAAAGATGGAAACTTCTCCCTCCGGCTGGACAATCTGAGAGCTGAAGATGAAGGAGAATACACATGTACAGTTCACAGCAAGAGGGACTGTGTGTTTTCAGCCAAGACAGATCTGGCTCTGAGTAAGTAAACCGATAAAAACAGATCAAACTCCACTCTTAATAATTAATCAACAATACAGTTCAGGTTTACTACTGGTTTGATTATTTAGTGTTTCAGTGACGCATCAGTATTATGTGTTTGAAGAAGAATAACTCAAACATGAATACATGTTACACTGTTGTCCATTTCTCACATTATTCACAACTGATTATGCTCATAGTGTTTGTGTGTGAATTATATATGCAGGATTTATATAATCAGAGCTATAACTATAGGATTAGAAATCCATATTCAGATGTCATATGTTATCAGGAGGTGTGTACAGTGACCGCTTACTCTCGGTTTATAATCATGATGGCTGTAAAGGCCCGTCAGACTGAAGCCTGCTACAGATCACTTACTGTAAGCTGTAAGTCTGCATGATATTCATTTACAGCAGAGTACAGTAAATGGGATTATTGTATATATTAGTGCAAACATCCTTTGACCATTCTTACAGTTCGATTTACAGTATTTGACATTATCAACTCTACTGTCAGAACCGCATGGCCACCGCTTCATTGAGCTCATATTTTCATCAAATATACTTTACACTGTATAAATGTTTTTTTTAGGTGATCTAAAAATCTGCTTTATGTGGCAAAATCTAAATAAACTAATTCCATCAAATCAAATCAAATATTTTATATGATTGTTTAATATCAACCTGACTACATTAGATTGATTATTGATTATTCTTATGGGTTAAATCAAGTATAGATCCTTAAGGTAATGACAGTAGTTTTTCTGATGAGATACTGGAAAAGTTTTCATTACGCACCTCAAGATCACCTAAGATCAGTTTGAAACATATCTTGTTATATTGTTTGCTATTGAATTAACATGCTTAAAATTATACAACAGAAAAAAAAAAATATATATATATATTTAGTTGTATTTTGGATATTAAACCTAATTAATTAATATCATGTTGTGAAAGATGGACTAGCTGTCAATGCAAGTGTGGTGTGTTTTGAGTTTTGTACTACAGTTTTTCCACATTAAAGCATGTTTCTATTCCTCTATAGAGTTCCTTATGAATGGTAAACGCATTCCTCTGGGATCTTCAGTGGTTTTGCCATGTCAGGTTAACAAAAGATTGTTAAAGAAAAGTCTGAAGGTGGAATGGAGAAGAACAGACTCACACTCAGAGACACACTCAGAGACACACTCAGACTCACACTCAGACTCACACTCAGACTCACACTCAGAGACACACTCAGACTCACACTCAGAGACACACTCAGAGACACACTCAGACTCACACTCAGAGACTTTAGTTCATCTGTATGAAGATGGAGAGAGTCGAGCAGAGAAACAGCACCAGGATTATCACAAAAGAGCTCATTTCTCAAACAAGAAGATTAAAGATGGAAACTTCTCCCTCCGTCTGAAGAACGTGAGAGCTGGAGATGAAGGGGTTTACAGATGTACAGTTTACAGGGATGAGGATTGTGTGTCTTCAACCGAAACAGAGTTGATACTGGGTGAGTGTAAAGAAACTCTGCTGTTGTATTCCTGATCAATATATGATTTTGATTAAGCAGCATACTTACAATAAAAATACTATTTACAGATGTTTAATAACATTAGTTTGATGCATTTGTGTGATCAATATAATTGTCTGGGCTGGTCATATATTATTAATTTTGTATGAGCAGGAGCTACATCTGAACATGTATTTATGTGATTTATCAGCTGGTGCTGGGTTTGTACATGTGAGTGTCTATGGAAAGTAAATTTCCACAAAATTAAACCCCTCCTTCGCCCTGTCCATGGACTTTGTGTTTATGGTGTGTCACTGAGCTGAAGATGGACCTGGCCCTCTAGTCTCACACACTGTAACTACATCTTTGACTAAACTAGGACTCCCTGATAGAAGAGATTTATATCTCTATCTTTAGATCGGTGTGTGTGAGGATCAGACCTCAGTTCTCTCACTGCTGGAATAACAAACACAACCTCAACCCTTAATACATGTTTGGGCTTTTAATGATACAAAAATTTGGCAAAATAAGCCTCACCTTTTTCATTAACGTTTCACTTTTTTCCCCCTCATTTTCAGTATTCATTGTGGAACCTTCTCGTCACACACCTGCTCCTCTGGGATCTTCAGTGGTTCTGCCCTGTTATGATGATGAACCCTCTGGAATGGAGGATCTGAAGGTGGAGTGGAGAAGAACAGACTCAGAGATAGACGATTCAGAGACAGACTCAGAGACAGACTCACCGACTCTTGTTCATCTGTATCAAGATGGTGCGAGTCGACCAGAGGTCCAGCAGCAGGATTATCAGGATAGAGCTCATTTCTTTACTGATCAGATTCAGCACAGAAACTTCTCCCTCCGGCTGGACAATCTGAGAGCTGAAGATGAAGGACGATACACATGTACAGTTCACAGTGGCTTACCTCAGAATCGAAGGCAGTTTTCAACCGAGATAAATGTGGTGCTGAGTCTACTGGGTAAGTCAAGAGAAGAGAAAAAGAGCTGCTCTTCTGTCCTTTATCAGTAGTTTAGTCATTTATTATATTACATCTGTGTTTCCAACACAGTTTGAGTTTGATTCATTGGGTTATAAATGTAATGAATGTAAATGTGTGTGTTAAATAAACCTGACTGACTGATACTGATCTTTCAGTAAAGTGTGCTGTTTATCTGAGCGGGTGTTGTCTTCTCTCCAGACGCAGTGTTTCGTCTCCAGATGTGTCTCGTCTTCTGTCCAAATATCCTGATGTTTCTGGCGTTTGTCCTCTGGGGTGTTTCTGAAGGTCAGGGTTTATCAGTGCATTATGGTGTTCATATATCTGTTCATATGTACAGTAATCTGTGGTTTTGTTTCAGGATCTGTGTTTGAGACAGTCTCGTGCTGTGCTCTTTATTCTCTGAGGCCGCTCATGTTGCTCTGGGCGGCTCCGTATATCAATCACTTCACAGGTATGGCTTACAGATTAATATAGTACATGAATTATAATACATACACAGAAACTAATGGTAAAAACAATGACCTTTACATTAAAGTTGTTCAGTGTTGTATTGACATTTGTGCTGGTGTTGTAAATGATACTGTGGATGTGATTATTTCATCTTTTCTGCTTCACAGGCAACATTAAAACATGGATTGAATATGACAGTTATGAGGCAGAATATATTGTTTTCTCAGCTGTTTTTTACTCAGGTAAATCAATCAAATGTGAATCAACAGTCATTATCATAAACACATTCAATGCACATTAACAGTTGAACAATAATTACCATTAAATGATGTAATATCCCCAATATCCTGCAGGAAACCTTTAAACAAACATGACATTAATATTTGTGTCTCGTGTTATTACTGTATTCTCATCAGTGTATTCTACACGTGTTCAGTGCTCAATATCTGTGTGACTGAACACATTTATGATCTACACTGGTTAATTATGAAACAACATTGTGCTAGTGACTGACGCTAAAGCTACTTCATGTCAGGGTCAGGGGTCATATAATCAGCACAGAGGTCAAGGGTCAGGATCAGACCGAGACAGGTCAAAGAATGTGTGGTAATGTTGAAAGCCTCTGATCAATGAGAGGGGTTTTGTGATTATTGTGATCTGTATTTACATTGTGCATTTCTATTTTAGTAACTGTTGTTTCTCTCTTCCTTTACTCCAGTTCTGTTTAAATCTGCCTGGGACAAAAGCCTGAATTACGGCGGATTTGAAGGAGTCGTGATTATAGTCCTCTTTGTGATGGCGCTTCTGCTAAACCTCTTCTATGTTATTTACTGTGAGTATTTCCTTCCATTGAGAGTCAGAGACGTGTGTGAGCTGTGTATCATGTTTTATCAGATCAATATGAATATACCAGCTATATATACTATATATAAATATATAGACACGGTTATAGAGCAGATCAGGGGCTTCATTTATAAACTGTCCTACATTTGATCTAAGATCGTTTCTCTAATGTGTGTACGCCTCTCTTTCGCATGTGAAATCTATAAATCGCAAATGATGTTGAAATTGTGCGCAGTAATATCATTAGCATATGAAAGAGCACATTCAACGTACACATTATTCACTTGAGAATGGCGAGCGGCGAGAAAAAGGATTTTAGCGAGGCCGAAATCTGGGTCCTGCTAAATAATTTACCTACAGTGCCGTGTAATTGTGCTAACAGGGTTTTGAGAAAGGGTTTTCTTGTTTTTTCAGGCTATTTTTAAAGCGTTTGCTGCATGTACACTAAATATCAGTCAAACTGTGTGGAGAAAACAGAAACTGCTGGTTGACTTTTATTTGTGGACACTCACAATAAAAACTAAATATTTCATTTGTAAAAAAATAATCCTTTAACTTGTGCAGCGGTCAGTCGGTGTCGTCGGTTCTTTCGTTTTGTTAATGTGTTAATTGAAGTGAAACATATTTCGTGTAAGCCTATTTATATATATTTATACCGTGGACTGTTTAAATACTGGATTCTGATTGGCTGGAAGGTGTGCAGTAAAACCGTGTAATGCACAGGTAGTTCCAGTCAGTTTGATTACAGCTCGAAATTAATCCGCCACTATAAACACTGGTAACCATAGTAACACAGTTACACAAACAGAGTGAGAGACATATATTAAAACGGCTAAATGGATGATTTCTGCGTATCGTTTAATTTGTACGGTGAATATGGCAATTTTGAGAAATATATATGTGAATATACAGTAAAGTGTGATTTATTCCTGTGATCAAAGCTGAATTTATTCATCATTACTCCAGTCTTCAGTGTCACATGATCCTTCACACATCATTCAATATGAGGATTTATGATTATCATCAGTGTTGTGTAAAACATTTTTTCAGGATTCTTTGATAACAGAAAGCTCAAAAGAACAGCATTTATCTGAAATAGAAATAATTCATCATTAGAATAACTGATGATGTGTTCAATGTTCATGCCTTAATTTATGTGTGTTATCTCAACAAAAACACTAAAGTGGGGATGACAGTGTTTTATTTATTACACTGTATAATTACAGAGATTATTACAGTATTTTCAGTTGAATATACATTGAATAGTGATATATAACATGCATGTATATAACCATACATCACTGATTTTCTGATGGTGTGTTGATGATTTATGTTCTGCTGATCTAATGTCATGAGCTCCAGCTGAAATAATCTGTGATCTGATCGAGAAAACACCAGTGCAAACACTAATATCACACTCGCTGAGCTGATAGAACTAAAACACTGTTCAACTAAGATTAAGGTAAATTAATTTTGTGCAATCACTTACCTTAATAAAACAGAGTAAACACTGCTTTTGAGAGCGTCCCCAGCTCAAGACAGACCACAACACGCGCACACGCACACACACACACACACACACTCACACACGCACACACACACTCACGTGCACGCACACACACACACACACACTCACACACGCACACACACACTCACGTGCACGCACACACACTCACACACACACGCACGCACGCACGCACACAATAATTGTAAGTGTAAATAGAGAGTCTTCCCTTGTGTTGAAGATTATGAGAGAATAGTAACTGATATTTATAAGTTTATGTAGTTTTTAAGGGGGAATGGTGAATTATTGTGTGAAGATTGTCTGTCCAAATTAAAATATGAGTTACTGAAGTTAGTTTACTTCTGTACTTATTGTTTATCATGACATTACAGTTTTTCTCAGTCGCTTTGGTGCATTTCTCACATCACTATTTGCATCTGCACAACAGTTACTGCAGTTCTCAAAACAATTAGTACAAACTGCAAAACCTAGTTGATAACCTGCAGAAGTGTGTCACTTGCTCAAATGGATAGCTCATTCCGTGGATAGCAAGTATTCGTGTCAGTGAAAGTGTCAGTGTCATCAAGATGAAAAGTCCTGACACCATTGTTTATGAACAAGATAGTCAAACGGCTTTGTCATGTTTTCATTATGACAGTTTACTCTGTAAATGTTTTCCAATGCAAAAAAGTCAGATCCTGGTGACACTACCTGACAATGCTCAAGACAGCACTATATATCATTCGCACAGCCATTTGAAAAATACAGTAAAGTTACACATTACTGTATTTAGTGAGGTAACTGAGTACAAGACACTGAATATGTAAGTTTCACATTTTTACTGCATTTGCTCTTTGCAATTCTAATTTGTTCACAGCATTGTGCAAAAGAAAAAATACACCCTTATTTACAACAAACATAAACTCCCTTTGGGTAGAGCCGTGCACGACTGTCAACAATATTGCAGTACATATTGGAACTGAACATACAACATACATAGTACTGTAATCATTCATGCACATCCAGACGTTCCTCATAATTTCCTCTACATCACAGCGAATATCATCTCTTGCAATGCAGCGAGGAAAGTATCTCCTCGAGTGGCGAATCCGCCCTCTGCAGGGCCATTTGGGTATGAGGATGCCGGTCAGATACCTTCCACCTCCTCTTTTGGATTTAGGAATGCTGAGTAGGGAGGGAGATATTCCACCAGCATCCTATCATGTGCTGCAAACCACTGTCTGACGACATCTGAGTGGTGAAAACGCACATTATCCAAAACAACAACATGCTTGCTCAGATGGTCTCCAGTTAGACCCCTCTCATTCTCAGGGATTATGTCCCTGTAAAGAGTGTCTAAAAAAGTCAGCAGATGTTGTGTGCTGTATGGACCAAGACGGGGGATACGGTGAGGACGCCGTTTTCTGAGATGGCTGCACACATAGTAATATTCCCTCCTCGTTGGCCTGGAACATCAACGGTTGCTCTCTGTCCGATGCGATTCCTTCCACGTCTTCTACCTTCTGCCAGATTGAAACCCGCCTCATCAAGGTATATGAATGTGTGCAGCGGTTCCCTGGCCTCCAGCTCCAGTGCATGCTTTATTACAGAAGAGGGAGGGAGAAAAACTATAACTTTTCCTGTGTAACATAATGCATTTTGGACAACATATTGTACAGTCTGGACTGTGAATACACATACACAGAACTGTCATGTAAGTGTAGTGCATGACACCGCACAAAGTAAACCGTTTACAGCACTGAACATTAGAATATGCATAGAACACACATACATGCTTTACCTGTACAAACTGGTGACGGATCCCCTTCACTCTGTCTCTGTTCCATTCAAACGGCACATCGCAATTATTTCATGCGCATTTCATTCCTCCTGAGCACTCTGTCAATTGTAGCGACTGAAACAGATTCAATATTCCCAAAGATGTTGTCATCCTCTGTAACAGCACTTTGTATCTCTCTCAACCTTATGGCATTGCACAAATGGCTTCCTCTTGTTGTGGAGTAAGAACGGGCTCTCTTCCACATCTGCAAGGTTGTCTTGCAGTCCTGTGTGCCCCCCCCCAGCCCCCCAGGAAAAAAAAGATTTAAAAAAATGTGCAAAATTTGCTTGATTTTTGTATGTAATGACTCAAGTATAGTTAATTTTGTCTGACATGACATAAGCAAATGATAATGTTATAAAACAGCAGAGAGTTGTATGAAAGCAATTGATGCATGTCCAAAAGCAAATGACTAAATGTTGTGGAGGCTGAACTAACTGTTGTGCAAATGTAAATAGTGATGTGAGAAATGCACCAAAGCGACTGAGAAAAACTGTAATTCAGAATCAGATCAAACCTTTGGACTGATTTATTAATTGTTTGTTCTTGTTCAGTGTTGGCTAGATTGATTGGGAAGTTAAGTGAACGGATCAGAACTATATTCGGTGTTCTGGCTAATATAAGCTATAATATCCTGCCTTCACTTCAATTCATCCTCCTGTTCTTCGCCTTCGGATCCATCAGAGGAGGTGCGTTTACATTTATGATCTATTCACACACACTTAAATTAGAATACACCAATCTGATGAATTATTAGAGTTTATATGAGGGAGAAGGAAGAAATCACAAGGGTTTATCATAACATATTAAATATTACTGTATCTCTATAAAGCATAGCATTTATTTAAACAATAAATTAATGTGCAAAACTCACTGATATTAATGGTAAACCGTGACATTAATGTATGGTTTATGAATATGTAGTGAATCTCTAAACTAAGACTCTTCTGTGTTCAGGATTCATCATTGTTGCAGTTTTACCAGTGATTCTCACAGTGACAAATTACGACTGGGACACACTATGTGGACAACAGATGGGCTGTGAGTGATGAATTATGATCTGATCCTGATCTGATCTGTATTGAGTGTCAAACACAGATAAACTGTATATATTATGATAATATTGAGCATGTTTTTCAGGTTCCCCTCCGGTCAGGAGATCGGTGTGGTTAATGCTCATGTTATTGATCAATGCTGTAATGGTCTATTTCTACATCATCGCTCTGGAGAATGAAAAGGGTACAGTAATATATAATGATCATGTACGCTGAACTGTAGTAAAGACTGTCAGCTGATGAACACTGTTGCCATGTGTGTTGTTGTTCAGATCGTGTGGGATGGGCCTGTGTGATTGCGTTCCTTCAGTTACTCTGGGCAGTGATGGACTTCACACGCTCATTTGAATATGGTACAGTATTAATATCTGCACTGATCATGATTTTAACACTAAAGACTGGTGTTTAGTGTTTGTGTGAGCTTCTGTGTATTAATATTTCCCTCATCAGCTGCTTGTGATAAACTCTGAACTCTGTGTTTTATGGTATTTCAGTGCATCACTGCGCTGCTATATTGACACTATACCAGTTCATGAAATACAGGTTTCTGCAGCTGTATTATTACAGTGAACTACTGTCAACCTCAGCTGATGATTTATTACAGTAAAACACCACAGATTGTTTTACAGTGTATTTGAGTTATTCAGCATTTACTATCCCAGCAAAGAAAAAAAATCATGAAATCCTGCTCCTACTGTGTGTGTGTGTGTGTGT